>WSTO01000217.1:0-18463 GCA_019627685.1 Serendipita sp. 399 | reverse complement strand
ATCTGTGATCATGCCACGAGACGGTGCAAACGCAGAGATGCCTTCATTTCGATTGGGGGGATCGTATAGAGCCCTTTTCAACCTGGAATTCTCTCACGTCATAAGTGACTGAGAGCGTAGGAATCGCCGCGGGTTAAGTCTGGGATACGGTCGAAAACCCGCCTCATCGATCGCTGATCGAATGGTCTGCTGTTGCTTCGACCGGAACTATTGGCTGGATCACACAAGCACCATACTCGCCTCATAATACAATGATAACACCCTTAGGTCAATCCGCTGACTCAAGGCGTCGAAAGAAATGCGGGCCGGCCACCGATGTGGGATATAAAGAGGAAGGAAATTCAGGGATGGGATGGAGGTCCACAAACCCAAACCAAAAACCCCAACCGCTCTCGAACATTCGAACCTATCCCTTATGCGCTCTTGACATCGTCTCCTGTATATCAGAGGTTGACGAAGCTCGAATTCGACGATACGCGTGACCAGATATGGAACACCCCCACGACGGTATGAATCGTTTTCATAATTGATTATGAACAGTTCGGCCTTGAATAGCCTCCCTTTCTAGACGCGGAGCGAGACCCTATGCCAGAATGGTCAGTGCTCCCCGTAGGATTGGCAATCAGGATGGGACCAGAAGGTGTGTGCACGTACATTTCATCCTCCATTTCATATGCATAATTAATGGCACAATGACGAGCAGGTCTTCAATTTCCCGCATCTCCACGTGAGTCGTTTCTGCCCCCGTCGGAAGGTCGACTACATGATTGACTGCTGCTATTCCCTCCCTTGCAGCGAACATGGAATTAGCACCAGTCCCGACTTGGTACGAACGCTGCCTGAATGTGGCTTGGGGATTGTGGAATACGCTCAGTGACCTCGTTCTGCGAGCTCTCTTCTGATTCAGAACCCCCTGTGCTTTCGTCTGACTCCCAACTAGTCATGACCCGTTCTATCAAAATCAAAAATGCCGAATAGGCAATGAAGCAGTAGTGTGGATCGCGAGACCGTCGTTGGTATGTCGTGGTGCTCTGTTTCCGTCGTGGTTTCGTCGCGCGTCGAGTTCTCCTATGCTCTATGATGACACTCGGACCTCGCTACCAGTTTGTAATGTCTCGATTGAACACTTGGCAAAAAATACACACCCTTATACTCTGTAATTCAGATCGAAAATCTATGCTGAGCTCCTCGATGGCGCTCTCTAGGCGGTGGCAACCAACGCTTGAACCCGAACCGCATTTGTCACTCGTTTTGAATGAGCCGTCGAGGCCATCGACATATTCCTATTCGGAAGAGACAGTTTTCTTTCCCAACTGCTGGACAGAAATTACTCTCCTTCAGACGCATACGGGATCTACAACAAGCGAGCAAACGAACGCGATCATGATTTCATTGAAGATTGCTACGAAATTATGGACAGCCTGCTAGTCTTTGTCAGTATCTCGTCATCATCACTACTGTTATTACGTACTTATGTAGGTTGGTGTACAGGCAGGACTTTTCTCTGCTGTCACGGCTGGGCTCGTCGTCGAAAGTTACAAGGATCTTCGGGAAGAACCACCATTTCGAACGGAGCAACTGTTGGAATCTATTTTAGGGAGGTTGAATCAGCCAACTTCTTCAAGTATAGGGATCCCGGCGCGAGTCCCTTTCAGGCCTTCAGTCAAAGCCATTGCCGCCAACGCTCTGTTCTTCCTGAGTCTCACTGTGAGCCTCCTAGCAGCTCTAGGAGCTATATTAGTTAAGCAATGGACGCGTAGAGTCTACGTCGGACTCAACGCCATCACCTCTTCACGTCGTCGTGCGCGTGCACACTACCTACGGATGCAGGGAATCAAGGACTGGAGGCTGTCAGAGATTATCGCTACGGTCCCCATGCTCCTTCATGTGTCCCTCTTCCTCTTTTTAGCAGGACTCGTAGTCTGGCTATCCGCCCTCCAAACCTTCGTCTTCATTCTCATCCTATCGACCACCGCCCTCGGTCTCGCAATCTATCTCATGGCCGCTATGATACCTTCCTTTTGGCCGGACGCACCCTTTCATTGGCCTGTCTCATCCAGCTTTGAGGCATTGTATAATATATTCCACAATCGACGTCAAAAACAGTCGATCGACTTTCTTCCTCTTCACGACAAAAATACGACCACGACCACGGCCAATACGAACCTATGCGCAACCGACAAAATTCTTGTAACACATCTAGTTCAGAACACGTCCGTACACTATGACAGTCCGGAAGCCGGTTTCGACGGTCTCGACTTGAAGATTCTATTTGAGCTCTCGAAGCATACAGAATCACCTACTCAAACGGATGCGATTATCGATCAATTTCGGCGTGGGATGGCTCACGAGTACCGCACGGGCCACATTTCCGAGTCTCTGGACGAGCAAAGCGTCACAGCGATTGTCCAAAAAGCAGCCGAATGCGCCATATCCTGCAGGATGAACCAGAACGACATTCGACCTGGAATCTTCCTCGAACGAGCGACCACGATGATGCAGTTCTTCGAGGTGGCGCTGCAGGTTCTCGACTTTGCGTCGGATGTCCGCAAAGAGTCTCTTGTGGCTATTGCGGAGATGGCGAATTTGTTGATGGACCGGGCTCTGTTTGTGGGTTCGGTCGACGAGATTGCGTTGAGCGCGTTCGTCATTGCTCGTGCGCAGGTGAAACTGGATAGATCGTCCCATCTCGAGAGAGCGGAGCGGGTATTTGTTGCTCTACGCGAACTCGGACCACATCCGCGGAATCCAGAGTCACTGCCGGAAGACGAGCTCGAATGGACCCAAGAACGGGTGGAGCAATATCAGCGTTCGATCTCTGGCTATATTCTCTCCCTGACGTACCTGGTTATTCAATTCTATACACCTTCGTCGAGTCGAGTCGGAGGTGGAGCCCATCAAGCTCAGGAAAGCTCGATTCAGACTCTCGCGAACGAAGTTTCTGCGACCCTTCGTGCGGGACGATTCCCAGAGAAAATGGGTCGTAGTGGAGCGAGTTATCTTCCCCTCAGAGACGCGATGAGCGTACTGTGGATTAACCTTTTGGGTTGTAGTCCGAAGGTCACTCGTTGGATGGAACGAGTGATGCCCCCTGTCGGATGGATCCCCAGGCAAGCAGCAGATGGGACACATATACTTGAGGATCTGGGATGTAGCATGCAAGCACCTTTTAGGAGGGGGACGGTGCTACTTTTCTTCGGACGTTCCGCAGACGATCTGCGGACTTTCATCCACGCATGTAGGCCAAACTTATATCACAAATTCTTCTTAGTTCAGGATACTCATATTGTATATTCTGTACTTATTCATGAACTTGTTACCCCCGAAAGGGCGCAAGCCCTCGTATATTGCCTATGTTCGCGCCTAGCACCTTCTTTAGCCTTTTGATAATGAATCTGATGTGCTTAGGTGATTAATTTTTCGTCGTACGTACCATATATATGCTGTCGACGCTGTTCTCCCTTTTGAGGCGGCAGCAAACTCCAATGTGCTATTGCCTCTTTCATCGTCTCTGCATATCAAAAATAATAAGAGGTGAATTAAGTACTTATGGCTTGATAAGTGGTGAATAAGTCCTCAGCCCATGGCCCGAGCGGTAACGGGGTGTTCGAGGTCCTTGTGGAGTCGGAATAACTCAGATTCCGACCAGGTTGAGGAAGATAAAAGGAAAGCGTTGCTCTCTTCAAAAACGACCAAACTGGAATCATTTGATCCAAAAGTAGACCGAAAGATGGGCGTATATCAGCGCTCGTCATACTCTGGTCGCTAAGAGGCGAACATGGGCTGAGGTCTGCGCTCTCGACATTCAGGAATCCATTCTGTTCGCCTCCTGCATCGAGATATTTTTGAAAAACAATATACAATGTTCGCACAGGCCTGCTCGACCCTTTGCAACAAATGCTGGGATTTGCATGGGCGGCGAACAATGGGGTGGAGGCATTGCCTATCCAGAGCAGGGACGATTGATCGAGATCCTATCGGTTGCTGTTTGCACTCTCGGGCATACTGGTGTCAGAAGGGATTGATAGCTCCTCGCTGGACTGCCCCCGTAACTGGTCGGATAACTACTTACATCCTGCAAAGGCCAAAAATTAACTGGTTATGTATCTTCTATAGCGCCCTTGATTGCTGAATTTGCTATCCACAAGGTCCGAAACCCATTGCAGAGGACAGGTCACCGCCCTATGTTCGATTCGCGAAAAAGGGTGAATTTTAAATCCACGGAGTAGCATTTTTTTGAAGACATGGTAGTTCGAGTAGACAAAGGGCATGTACGTCCGTGAATCAAGTGATACGCTTATTGCACCAACGAATGTTCCAACAGTTTGCGCCAATTCAGGCATATGAGGGTTCCTACAAACATCTGGATGGTGAATATGGAGCTTTAAAAGCCTATACTAGCGATATACGCGCATAGGTGACTAGAATTAAGATGGAGGATGAGGCCCCTTCCAGTCGAAAACCACTCCTCGATAATGAAATTCACAGAGTGTATGTGCATGACCCTCTTCCTAGGAGGTACTGATTGGGTCCTAAGCGTGTAGAATGGGTCGAAAAGGCTGTTTCGTGATGGCCTACTCGTGCTTTTGTTCCAGTTGCAAAGTGGTGACTGATGGCTTGGCTCTCTGGATTCTGATTTCGGTACATATCACTCAGCAGTAGCATGGTGCAGAAGATTAACAAAAGAACAAATGGCGTCCTTTCCCACATGACCTCATACTGCTCATCAGCCAGCCTCAAGGGGACGTTGCTTCGAGGAAAAGCTCTTGACAACTATCTTCCACGAGTTTCCTTTGCATAGTTATATCAATGGCGGGTCTCTGGAACGGTTCGTTCTCGATTTGAGAACAATGAACCGAGCTCTCGTGGTCGTTCCCTATCGGTCACATTGCGACGGATGACAGGAGCACATTGACGATAAAGAATGACCTATCCGTATGAATGGGACATGGCTGTAGGGCGACCGCTGGCAATGGCTAAAGGTAAGTTGGAAAACAAAGCACTACCATTGTCTTGGTTGACGCACTACCTGTAGCCTTTAATCTCGACCCAAAGTGCTGGCACTAGCAAGCGCTGCATACTTTATCCGAAGAGCAAATGAGTACGATTCGAGGGACAAGGTAAATGGCTGAGTCGAGCAACGAGAGTTGTCAATGGATCGATGGTCGGAAAGGCAATCAATTCGGCGAAGAGCAGAAATATTCTATTTTAGAAGCTCGTATACCGTCAAGATGATCCTAGTAAATGAATGGACTGGACACCACCAAGAGTCCCAGGTGGACACCTTCGCCTGGATGAATGAGCTACCCTTAGAACGATAATTATATGGAAGATACACCGGAATAGGGTTTCTGCCGCGCTGTAGAATGGCAGGGTCACGGTGAACGGAGTGTCGCATTCGATGAGTTGGTAGTTGTCTGTCCTCTAGTTGGAAGACTTCAGTCGCTGAATCACAAATCAAATGTATTTGTTTAAGGCACTGTGCTTACCAAGGTTGGAAGGCCATGCGCACAACAAGGATACTCGCCGGTTCTGATCTCTATGAGAATCGCGACGGTTCATAATCTCAACCACTCAAAAGTACTAACTTTCTTCTATATTCATAAGATAGTCTCGAACCATATTTCACCGCATATAGTATGCGCATAGCCTGCTTCATGAGTATAACCACAATATTGTTAAGGAGATCCAGTAAGCAGCCCATACATAGGGTGAGGTAAATGAGGCGGGGACGGGACACGAGGAGTTGGCAAGTTTGAGGCCCATTCGTAGAACGGAGCAATTATTAAAATTTGTGTCCATATAGTACTTTTCAATGCCGTAAAATTATTTCGAATATCCCCGAAACGGACGGGGGCAGGAGGCGGGCACAACCCATCCCTAGACCATGTCATCGTTACTTGAGAAAAATGGCGAGATCATGGAGCGCACTCAAGCTACAATACTAAGACTCGAAACAGATATAAAACCGGAGTCTACTGCGCTGCGGGATCAGGTTTCATTACTCTCTCGAAGCCTCCAATATACAGCAACATTGATCAGTAAAATAGAAAAAAAATTCGGAAATAGTATCCCTGAGGATGCTGAACTTCCTTCGGCGTTGCGGGAATGGACGAAGAGCGTCGAGTTGAGGCAAGCAACTGCTCTCAGGGTCGAGAGCATTGTCACCCTTCGTCGTATCATCGTTAGATTCAACCAACGACTATTGTGGTTGAGTCTCTCCAATGATGTAGCCGCGTCAGTGATGGACCGAGACCCTTCATCCGGGGTATTTTGGTTCATCGAAGCATTTCGGGAAAATCCCTTCGCCGTACATTCAAATCCCTCTACAATATCCTTATTAAGACCACCAGATGGCGTGAAAGAAATAGTTGTCAAAGCAGCAGCGGTGTTGGGGCAGAGCTGGGTCGACATGATGACAGTGGAGACCCTTTTCCCCTCCATCCTTCACAATCTGTTTCGACAACTCCATATAACAACGAGCAGATTACTTTTTGCGCAAGATATGGGTTGGACATCGGAGGAAACAGACGAACAGGGCTGCTTTGAAAGTTTTCTGCACCGACTGTCCTCTGACTTGCAACTCATGCTCGCAGAGGATCCACCTACATTCACTGTGGTGTTTGTTGGCAATCAAAATGCTGGGAAATCTACACTGATCAATGCCCTAGTTGGGGATGTTGATCTCCTGCCAGCTGGAGGTGCGCAGCTTTCCTGTTCACGTAACCAATTCTCACATTCTCTCTAAGCCGCGGGAGTCACTGCATTACCATGCAGGATCGTCCATGTAAAAGGGTTAGATACGCCAACACTTCAAATCAAGGTCGACCTACTCAATGAGAAGCTTCTGGAACTTCGCCAGAAGGTGGCAGCAGCGTCGGAAGAGGATCCATATGATCGTGATAATATCGAATTTGCTGAGAAGCTAAAGCGACACGAGCAGTATACTCTCCCTGAACGATCCTATGGCGCTCAAGAGGCTCACAACACGGTACGTCCTCCTTCAAATCCAGCTCACGACTAACTTGCTCGTTTTAAAAAGCTCACTTGGGTCAATGAAATAATAAGGTTTTCCGAAATACATGGCATCGCATACAATACACTCTCTGGCGACACCTGGGCTGTCATTGAGACTTGCATACCCGGTCTCGCTGACGCAGATACAAGCATCCGATTCGAGGTAAGTTCTCGCAACTCTAGGATTCAACAACTTATCCCATTCTTTAGCTAATAGATACCCCTGTGAGTGCTGCACATGACAGTAATTTTGGGAACTGGCTTCCTGACCGATCCAATAGGGTCTGGAAGAAGAGTCGGAACAGGTAAGATCTCGGCCTACAGATGTCGCCATCTCTAACCCGATCCAGTATGAGGAGTGGAAGTCGCTCACTCATGAAATCATCCAACGTGCGAGTGTTATTGTCGCTGTGATTGCCGGGAAACGATTCTATAATTACTCGTGGCGTGATATACCTCAGCTTATCAGTGGTATCAGCAATAAGCGCGCCACTATTGTCGTGGTAACACATTTGGATACCATGAGCGAGCCGGCTAGGGACGAGATCAAGCGTTCAATCACTAAGAATTTCTGGCCCGAATCAAAGAAAGACCCCTCCAAAGCAGGGGATATAGTAGAGTGTTCCGGGATGCTGGCCTTGCTACTCTGGTCATTTCGCCGGTATTTAGACGGACTAACTCAACTGCCACCACTTTCCGAGCTGAACGCCGGCCCGCATTCTTATGTCAGTATCATCGAGTTGTGCTGAGACTATATTGACCGATATTATGTGATGGACTATAGATTTCAAAATGGCTCTTTCGGCATGCTGACTTGTATAAATATCTAAAGGATATGGCGCACCTTAAAGAACTCATCAAAGAAAGCGAAGATTTTGCAAACATGGAGCAGACGAAGGACCTAGTCTTCGGACATCTAATGAGCGCTACTCGACTCAGGAATCCTCCAGAAGGTGTGAAACAGATATCGAATGACATCCAAGCGGTGCTCACCGCAATGGAGTAAGTTGAACAGACCCAACCCTGACTATCTGCTGACGCCTCTAGGCATCACATGGCCAATCTGGGATTAGTTCCACGTGATACATCTCCACTACAGGGCGAACTCGATCGACTGGAGGCCCAAGCAATGGATGCCCGGGAATTATTTGAACATGGGCAGAAGACTCTCTCGGAGACAAACGATTACTTACTTCAACGCACGACCGCAAATCTAAGGGTTGAACTTGATGCTTGTATCAAGTCTGCGATTGAAGCCACCCAGATGAAAATGGATGAACGAGCAAAAAAATCTGAACCCGTAAGCTACATGACACCTGAGTGAACCTATGGCTGATATATGCTACACCAGCTTGTTTTTACGAGGGAATTAGACGTTCAACGGTTTATCGATACTATTCAAAAGGAACTCCTGAAGCAACTCCTCCTCCTTCATGATCAGACCGTCCATTCAATTCGAGAGGAGTTGGGGCCGCTTTATGAGAGGACTGTAACAGATATACTTCTTGCCCTCCGAACCTTCGATTCTCAAGCCCATGAGTGGGCACGGCTGCGAGCATCACCGGTATCGTGTCAGTTTACGCAACCACCGTCCACCAAAACAATTGACACGTCGTCGTTCGTGGAGAAACGTCCTGAGGGAGTGACGTTTCGAGCCGCCCAGGAGCGCATATTGGCATCGATGCAGAAGCAATGGACTAAAGCACCCGGTGATCAATCACGAAGCCTCGAGAAACTGAATCCTATTTTTCGCGTATTGATCGCTGCGATCGCATTGATTCCTTTCTCCCTTTCCCTTCTCCACAGAGCATGGTCTCCTCGCTATCTACTAGATCTGGAGGGTCTACAAAAAGCCTTAGAAGAAACCATTTCGGCCCCTTGGAGGGATACATTGTCTACAGAGCTGCAAACTATTTTGCGACAATGTATGGAGAATGCGAAGGGTGGCTTTGAATGGGTGCTTCAAAAGCGCCTTGATGAGGACCAGGATCGACTTCGCGAGCTGCATAGACCACCAGATGTGGACCCAGGCGTACTTTGGAATGTGATTTGCAATTATTGCAATCTGGTCTCAGCTCTCGAAGCACTGTCGAGCCTTCAAACGTAGAGGTCGATCGCTTTTATTTAATTATTTTATTCTATTTTCGATTTTGGGGTGGCCGGGGTCCTTTGTTATTTTTTTAATATGCTTTTTAATTGAAAATATTTCCGTTCGTATTCGTATTCGTATTCGTCGGAATTTACTTGTTCCCCTGAGCGGCGTTGGCAGGTTGCAAACTGCGCCTCAGAGCATGACCACGCCCATGGATAAATACTCGCAGTCAACCCTCTCTCACCCTCCTCACAGCCAAACAACCCCCACCCCCCAATTTACGATAACGACTTCTACCAATAACAATGGACGATATATCTCCAACTGAGGTCCTCGAGGAGTACGAACAACATCTAGATACGACAAGCGCAATTTGCGAATCCATCGACAAAAAGCTGCCTACTCGACTCAGAACTGAACTTCAGAACTCTATCTGGCAACTCTATTACTCCACCATATATGCTCGGTCCCACCGCCAACAGGTATCCTCCCTAGGTCTCTCCACCTCGCTGAAGCAGTCGCTCAGCATTACGGAGGCCCTCTTACTCCTCACGAGTGCCCTTAGCGATGTCTACACATATATGGGTCGCGTCAAGTTGGAGTTTACTACGATCCCTGACAAACAGTCCGAATCAGAAGCCAAGAGTTTCGTGCAGAAGGCATGCACGGAAATCCAGGCGTTAGAATCTAACCTGAATAAGGGTTCGGCCGCGATTGCCCTCGCGTTGCAATCACAACACAACGACCTTCAGATATTGGCTCATGCCGATTCGATGCAATACGAAGCTTTCAGCAAAAAGTTCATCTTCATCTTCCGCGAAAATCCCTTCAGCCTTTCCAAGAGCCATTTCTCCGACTCATTGACGATTCTCAACAATTTCAACTATATCAGAATAGGGTCACCAGAGTCGATCAGAAATCCCTGCTTTCAGTCAATAGCGCTTGAGGGAAAGCTGTGGGTATCAAACCAGGAAAAGCAAGAGGTTGCTCGCACAGGGGGAAAGGGAGGGAGCGCAGCGTACTCTCTCCTATTCCAGCCTGCACCAGTTACAGAAAGCAGTTCCAGTACCTTAGAACCCAAAGTTGATCCCAATGCCCAAGGTTCAGGTGATACCCCCAATGGCTCAATCATCGGCACCGTTCCGTCTTCCGCAATGGGTACGTCGTTTCAGGAGGTGGGGCAGTCGGGTCTCCCCTCATCGAGTCTTGGGCCAGCTCCAGCTTTGCACATCGTTCCTTCAAGGCGACCAATCCACGCCATTGGTGATCTACTTTTAGAGGTTACCGAGAAGAATATCGACCGGGGTCAAGTCCATACCAAAGCAACTGGATTGGATACAGCATGGAATGATATCATCCAATCATTGTCTCGAGAACTATCCAAAGTGAAAGCTGTTACAAAGGATGCAAAGAATCGGACATCAGCCATTCCAAGATTCGCTGTTTGTGGCAAAACCAAAGCTGGAAAATCTACAACTATCAATTCTCTGTTTGGTTTCAGTTTATTGGCGACATACGGTGCGTTTCTATGGAGATTATCTACTGGTATTGATGGCTTTTGTAGTGGGGGCTTGCACGGCATGGCCGATTCTGATCCGCCACGTCCCGGGAACGGATAAACCTACGCTGCGTGTGGACACTACCCAATTTGATGACATGATGAAAGACATCAGATCGTGGAACTTACCTGCATTGAAATCACATCTACCAGAGCACAGCGAGTTGCTCGCCAATTATGACACCTTCGATAATATCTTAAAGGAAGCATCAAGGAAGTTCACTGACACGAATTTCAAATTCAGAGTGATCAGTGAAGGCGCCGAGGAAGTCAACGAAACAGTATGAACACTCGTATACTCGACGAACTCAGGTTCAATTTTTAGTAGATCACAGCAATCAACCACCTGATACGAATCTATAATTCTATTTCACCGAACACGTTCTCTCTAAAGACAACAGGGTCCACATTCCCAATCTTGACGGTATCTTTGCAGGGTTTTGCCGGTCAGCTCGAACCAATGGAAGTAAGTCCTATAACTATTCCCAGTGAAAATGTCTAATTTGGGTCATAGTTTCTGGACCTACCTGTAAGTTCGACTTTTGCATCAGAGTCGGCGAGGTTAATGATTCATCTAGGGCATCGGAGATGACGCATTGCCTTCAGTAAGTTCTGGACACAAGAATCCGATATGATACTGACGTGCTTATAGGGGGTATTGTTGAATATTTATACTTCTTGCATATTCTCATGTCAAGGCATTATCTGCATCGAACCTTGCGATCGGGGAGCCCTCGACACGAAGGGCGTTGGGAAAGTCAACAAAATTTTGGCGTTGGTAAAGGACCACATGCCTCCACCAGAAGCCCAGTTTTTGGGAGATCGACCTATGATCGTTGTCGCGACGCAGATGGACTTATGTCTTGATTGGGAACAGGGCAATAGCAACAAGTTTGCGGGGAAGTACTTGCCCGGCTATCAGTTGCGAGAAGCATTAGGACGGGTTCACTATTGCGCGCCGGCTCTCCACCTTGGAGGAGAGATACTCAACCGAATGGTTGACGATGAACAAAATGGCATTAAGATGCCCGATTTCGAAGTCCTCCTCAAAACCAGAGGAGTTTCTGAGGTTCGTGGTTCCTGGATCGTGTCCCTCTCTCTGAACGACCTTTAGGTATTGACCTGGCGTCTGGGGCGCTTCGGTGGACCCGTTTGGAATGGATTCGGTACAAATCAACGTCTAGAAGTGGCCAATCACGCAAAGTTAGCTTCGGAAATGGATGGCCTCCAGGAGCTTATTCGAAATCGCCTCTATTTAGAGGTGAAGGATGGAGCATATGAATATATAATGGGAAAGTTGGCATCAACGTTGAAGGATCTCTGGGACCAACAGCAGTGAGTTTCGTCGCAAGGTGGCTATTTTATGCTAATTAAAATGCTCTCATAGAATGATCCTAGAGAAGGCGAGCAAATACGAGCAGGATTATATCACCGCCTCAAAAAAGTGCTCGCTCTTTCGGGACCAATTGCAATTGTTTTGTGCACAATGGTACAGCCAGCGCCCGGAACTCACTGTTCAGTGGAAAACTACTCTAGAGCCTCACCTCAAGCAAGCGATGATAGGGGCCAAGGAGGCAATCAGTCTCGTTATTGAAGAGATCACAGCGTCCTACGTCACAGAGGACGATACGGTATGTCGGCATCTACCAGCTATTTCCCGATCATTCAGCTTAATGCACACAGATTACATTCGCATCGAAGACGGAAGCTACAAAGTTTCTTATCACATTGGCGAAAGCGATGCGTGATCCTCTAGATGAGGTACAGCTCAAACTCGTAGAGGCTGTGCGAGAGATCGCACGTAAGACGTGGACTTCAAGGATTCAAGCTTTAGCGTCCTCCCAAAACTTCCTAACGGATACCTATAATAACTCGGCGGTCGAATCACTGAAAGAACAGATAAAAGTGGACCTCGAGAACCTCTCCAGCCGAAGGATAGCGGACGCGGTAGCCAAGATCGTTTACGAGAGGATCGAATCAACTATGACCAGTGATTCGCGGAGTAACGTTATGGATTGGTCGGCTGTTCACCAGGCTCAACAGGCCGTTCTCGAGCGCGTTGTAAACGACCTCAATGGACTGACGATCAGGGAGAAGCAAGAGGATGAAGACGAGCAACGGAGGCGGTTTACGGAAGATATAGGATCTTTGAAAGTTCATTCGGCCAGCGGCAGCGATGAGACCGTTGGGAGGATTGAAAGGATCCCGTCAGCGGCGTCACTCAGCGAGGAGGAGGCGAAGGCTACTCTCGACGAGAGTATTAACTTCATGGGATTCTTGATACGCTCGCCAGTTTTAGCATCCCTCGTTTCTTGTCCACACACAGCAGCGATTTGGCCGTTCCTCAATGATCCCAGACCAACCATTACCATCGACGTCATCAGACGCACGTATGACAATTATATGATGAACGCGTGGAACACGATCGTCGTTGAAGAGTCATACAAGACCTTGTCTGGTAGCATAGTTGCCAGCGATGTCGTCGGTATGCGGACAATTTTGGATGCAGTCAAAGCAAAAGAGGAAAAATTGTCTCAATCGTTGCAAGCTTGCAATAAAGGGATGTCCCCGGCTGAGGTAGAGGAGTACCTTTTGTTGCAAGCTAACTACATCGGTCTATTTGGGGCGGCACAGGAACTGGAACGTCGATTACGGGAAGATCGGACTTCTCGTTTCAAGTCAGCGAAATCAACTCGTTAGATCAATTGCGAACACGAATAATGGCTCTATTTATGTTTCAATTTGTATAGCGTCTGTGGAATAGTATGCGAAGACCAATTATTTGATATCTAATTAGCATACATTTCTCGGGTCCAAATTTGTTCGGAGGCACGTTGCTCTCCAAAACGTCAAACTCTGACTCTCTCCAAAATGAGTGCTCCCACTGACCCTAAGAAGGACGACCAGAGTCATCAGTTTCTTGCACAACCCTTGAACCCGCTCCATCAAGCGGCGGATCCTTACGACCTCTATAATCAAAGCACAGCTCACGAGGAGAAAGCGTTCGTGGAAGAATGTAACCAAAGTATGGACACACTGTTGGTCTTTGTCAGTATTCTTCAGTGTTCGTATACGTCCGTTACTCAGATGTGCTGTTCTATGATAGGCTGGGCTATTTTCCGCTGTAACTACTGGGCTTCTGGCGGAAACGTACAAAGACCTCAAGCCAGCACCAGAAGCATATATGGAAGTACTGCTAGAGAATATCTTCAAACGACAGGGCGATCCATTCGGCCGTTATCCAGAAGTGGCTAGACCCTCCTTTTCGCCATCTCGTCGAGCGATAGCAACAAACACCCTTTTCTTCTCCAGTTTATCATTCAGCCTCATCTCTGCTCTCGGGGCCATTCTGGTCAAACAATGGACTCGACGTGTCTTCCTGAAGGCGAGTCGGCACGAATCCATCGCGCAGAGGGCGCGAAAGCACTATAAAGGCCGAAGCGCCATCGATAAATGGCACCTTTCGAAGCTAATAGCGTTTATACCAATGATCCTACATTTCGCTCTCGCATGTTTTTTCGCCGGTCTCGTCGTCTGGTTACAGACGCTCGACAAGATCGTGTTTGCCATTATCGCCACGATTGCAGGAGTCACGTGTGCTCTCTATGTCGCCACTGCAATCACTCCTTCCTTCTGGCCAGATTCGCCATATCGATGGCCAGCTTCTGATGCAATTCGTGTACTCACGAAACAGCTACCTGCGTGGAGGTCTCACACAGATATACCACTCCTTCCTCTTAAGGCGGCAACGGCGATGCGAGTACCCAATGCTCCTATCGTCACAACGTCTGTTCAACGAGTGGAAGCTATAAATAGAGGGCCCATCGATAACGCAGGCGTGGACGAAATAGACCTACATCTATATGCAAGAATACTGGAGTCCAAGGGCTCCTTTGAAACTGAAGCCGTCTTAAATGCACTCCGATTCCGACTCTCTGGGACGTCTATTACTACCCGAGGGGCACTCCCTGCAAACGATCCCTCCCTTGCCTTCATCATAGAAAAGGCGGCGGAGACTGCAACTGAATGTCAAGTGTACCATGGCGGCAAATATGACATTCGCGCGGGTATATCGTTAGAACGAGTGATCACCCTTCTCCAATTCCTCGAAGTCGCCTTGCAAGCCATCGATTTTGATTCAAATCCAAAGCTCCTTAGAGAGCTCCCTTTCTTTTTGGATATAGCAACGCTGATGTTGGAACGAGCCATGCACTTCCCTTCCGCACCAGAAATCGCACTATGTGCGTCTGTAGTCGTTCGATTGGAAAGAAGATTGGGCAAGTGGGACCATTTAGAGAAGGCAGAGAATATCACCAAAGCGCTACGCGACTTAGCTCCAAAGACAAGACCCCGGGCAAGACCTCAGCGTTCAAACCTCTTCGACGACGATGATTCAGATGTCAAAATTGATCAAAAACAAAATGACAGCTGGACCTATTCGGATGTGGAAAGATGGCAAGGGTTGATTCTACCGTATCTACTTGCCCTTTCTTATCTTGTACAATCGCGTTTTCCATCGGGGGATAATACTGCCGCAGACCATTCGTTTACGTTCTTCGCGGAGGCAGCAGGTGCGTTGGTACGGGATACGTGTTTCCCTTTGAACAGCGGGAGAACGGACAGTCACTCCGTGCTGAGGGATGGCCTCGAGGCTTTATGGATATCGACCCAAACTGCTAGTCCGAGGTTTCTTGTATGGATGTCCCAGGTGATGGACTCGACCGGATCGACACCCATCGTCTCTGGAGATGGTACACACTCATTTCAACGTTGGAATGTCAACCAGATCGCAACCTCGTCGCCCTGATTCATTGGGTTGTCGGGCACGCGCAAAGCAGGAGCAATCCTGGATCTTGCCTCATATATCTATAATGGAACAATATTATAGAAAACACTACTTGCCAGTTTTTGCAATTATACGATCGATCAAGCTTGTTAACGACCTGCCCATCCTTGTTCAGTCTGGCCTTCGTAACCAACGTTACGAATGCTTGATATAAAGGTGGGCTTATCATAGTAAATTCTTTATAAGCATCGAATACCCACTGTAAACCTCGAAAAAGTCGAACATCTAAAGGTGTCAGCCTCCTGACAGCGATAAGTTCCCGAATTCTCAGTTCCACAAAATTCAGATCGGCATTGCTTATCACATCGACTAAGAGTCTCCATACAGGTGGCAATGAGAATTGGAATACAAACCAACTGTCAACGTATCGATGCTGCAGGAAAGGGAGGCAAAATCCCGTTCGTACCATTCAACTTTGCAACAATTGACGCTTGAGGCATAAGTCAAGGAGTTCATTTCGTTTGGCACTGAGGAGAGGATATTCGTATCCGGAATTTCTCTAGAGTTTCTTACATAGGACGTGCACGAAAGGGTCCGGGAAAGGTCTGACGCATCCATTCTCTCACCCGCTTGTACATGATCTTGGCAAAGCAATCTGAAACCATCCGCAATGATGAGATCCTGTACATACGAGGTTTACAGCCTTTTAGCGTGGAACCGGCTGTAAAAGGCTCATAAACGCACTGTGGTGCACCTTGGCCAGTCTCCACCACCGATAGTAAGCGTTGTGACCGCGGGAATGGAGTCTCCTATACGGCATCGAACCTTCTTCATTGACGGAACACGCATTCTGGCGTGCACACGAGGATCGTATGCAAACACTCAACCATTGTAGCTCCTCCATCGACGAATTGTTTCACTTGATCACCGGTTTACCACAGAATTCTGGCTCTCTATGCAAGTACCTCAACAACCCGCGTCCATATCAGAACGAGTATCGTACCTTGAACGGTGGAGGCAGTGGATGCCAGAATCGTGGCAAACGGACTCGAGACGGTCGGTTTCCTCGTAGTTCCGTCTCACATCCCGATGGACATGGCTACACTGTACTACGAAAGCACGTAGAGATCTCGAAGAAGCAGTGGTACGAGTCCATGAAACGACAGAGCCTTGCGACGTTTGACAGTGCATTCAAAGCGATTTTCTTAATATGCACCAGGATTGCTTGAATGTCTTCGAGACATCCGGTTCGCTAAGGACATCGAAAAGCTCGATGCGAGTATCAATCTCTCGGCGAAGGAGACGTGTTTGGGCGAGAAGGAAATCGAAGAGATGGTAGCTGTAGAATCAAACGCAGTTTGTGCATGGACGGCGTTGGACGAGGTAGCCAAACAAAGTGATTGGGTCGAAGGAAGGCGGGTCGATCTTGAACAAAAGTAGATAACTTTTATGAGTAGACTTGTGTTGATTGTATTAATTTCTCCGGAACACCTTTTCGTTTTCAATGGGTTGGAGTCCATCATAATAGAGCGGCGACACTGCTGAACAGCTGTGAGCCCAAGTGGACGAGACCAACTTGGAACCTGTCGTGGCGTAAAATTCTGGACACCACCCTTTCCCGAGAATCATTCGAGATTGATGTAAACTTCAATCAGCACAATAAACATATAACAGGTCGATAACCAGTTTCAACAATCCTCCCCCGCTTCATCGCGTCTGCGCCGCTCTCGAGTACCGCAAATCCGGGCTTTCCCCGCTTTATAATGCCCAATTTGGGATTTAATCAACGCGAAGTAAGGTGGAGGTTTATATCATGAAGCAAATAGCTGACCTGTGGCCATAATCGTAGGCTCGACTAAACACTGAACCTTTGAAAAATGGCATTTCTATGAGCCGCGATTTGCTGAGAAAGGTCACAGGGAAAGGATTGGATCAACCGCAGGCACGTATTGTGGAAGAGCAATGGGGCTTAGCTGCAATACAGCGGTTACTCGTCGCACTTGATGCCGCTCAATCGTTATGGGTTCATAACACCTTTTCTGACAACTCCATTCTGAAGCTTATCAGTTTTAGAACGCCACATTCAATTCTATTGCCCTCTCAACTGCACCGATTAGGCAGGAACAGGTCGATATCGCACACGAAGACCTAGTTAGAGCATTCAAAGACGTCCAGGAGTCGATCCATGATATAAACGGCTCCGAGGGCGCAGATGGGCTACTAATAATTGATAGAGCACATGCTGCTACGATCGACGCGCTCAAAACTTGCTTTGGGAACGCACCATTCCGGCTATCACCTGCCAATTTACAAAAGCTGATACCTAGTGGTATTCATGGTCAGCACGGTAGCTCTCTCTTGTCATTACTCAATCATCATGGCTTTTCGGCTGCGGACAGACAACGACTTGGGATGATTCCGTGCCTTCAGGAGCTCATACCAGTAGTCACTGCATGGATGTCAGCACAAAGAGGAGACGTCTTTAGAATACTTCTTTCTGCCTATACACCGCTTGCCAGGCCCCTCCTCGCGATGCGCCAGTTGCAGGAAAAACCCAAGCTAATCAGCCTTGCTACAAATTTTGGGGCGGCGCAGACTACGAGGATTGAAACCGATGTTTCAAGTCACCTGAGGTTCGGCATTCTTGGTCTATATGGATTAGGGAAAACGACATTGGTCAATGCCCTAATCGGAGAAGAACTCCTTACAACTGGAAGTGAGCCAACTTTTCCCCTTAAAAACCTCATATATTCTCACCACATCATGGTAGATGGCGACTGGGAAACTACACCGCTCCTTTCACCCGGATGGCCGATCATTATTCGCCATAGCCAGGATGCCATAATTCCCACTCTATCCATTGAACCTATCAACTTCATTCCCATTCTTAGTATTCTCCGACGAGAGGAATTCAACCCTGAGGAGAATCCTTCATTGGAACCAGTAGCTGTAGCCATGTGGGAGGCGTACGAAAAGTCACGGTCAAGCTCCTCAGAAATGAGTGCACTCA
>WSTO01000216.1:0-18558 GCA_019627685.1 Serendipita sp. 399 | reverse complement strand
TCTGCCAACAAAACAGGGTCGGGCTGTAAGTGCCTCCGTAGTACGAGGTCGAGTGAGGGACCCATGGGCACCAAATCGATATATGGTACGCGAGTAGAAGACGACTTGAGAGAAAGCGTGTAGGTTCGGATGAAAATCGGTGGGAAAAGCGCAAGGTCGTCGTCTACGCTTCCAGGTAACGGTGCTGCGGGCGTCGATGCGTTTGTGGTTGGAAGCGGCCCTAGTTGTACCGAAATGACGTGCTCTATTCCTGCCAGTGCTATCTTATCGATAGCTTCCCCGTTGAAGAGACAGAGTAATAGGGACCGCAGTTGCATGAGTCTCGGGTGAGTGTCGAACAGTGGCGACGCGAAGTGCATCAATGGTTTGTACCCCGGTGTCGATTTTTTGGTCTAGGAATGGAGATTGGAGAAACACATCGTAAATATGTTTCTCTCAGAGGGGAATAAAGGCAAAACGCTCACCTTAAAATCTTCCATGGGAATAAACTTTGTAACTCCAACCTCACACATATCTAGTACCTTTCCGTCGAAAGTACGTACAAACGTCAAGGTGTTTGGTCTCTTCTTAGTGGACGTGCCGACCACGAAGAACGTTGCATCGTTTTTTGTGGACCAAAACTCCAACGATGATATTCCATCGGGTTCAAATGGATGTATGATATTCTTTTTAGAGAAGGAAATGGCATGCGGCCGTTTGAGAAGCATCTAGAGAAAAAGTAAGACCGTCTCCCAAGGACAGAAAGAACCCAATAAACTAGATCTTTTATAACTTCTTTAATAACTTCTCCTGTATGGCTTCCCTTGACAAAGATAGCGGTTCGTTCGCTTTCTACCTCCTTAGGGGCTCTCGCCTCCAGCGCTCGTTTTGATCGTGCATTCTTTGGGACTCTAACATATAATGTTAGCCTTGATTGATATTTTGTGAGAGTGGAGGCATTTTACACTGTGCGGAGCATTGGAAGGGATGAGTTGGGTCCAACGTCGATCTGTATTTTACAAATAGAGCTTTTTCGAAGCCATTTAAAAGTTGATTGGAGAATATAGAAATCACATTGGTAAACAGATTCCCTAGAGACACTTCAAATATTCGAGTTTGTGTACGCTCAACTCGTAATGAGAGTGGCCCTGTCCGACCTCAGAGCTTCCGCGATATCGAGGAAGGTCTCCTCCAAACGAACCTGTTCTCACAAGTCAGAATGTGAATTCATGTTTTGAAATATCCTACTGAGTCCAAAGCAGTCGAATATTTGCAGGGAATTGTTGCTGTTTGGGGCCTTGCAGTACGGTATGCCTCCCTAGCAATGCTAGCCATCCTTTTAAGAGTGTTCGCATACACGGTATTGCCGAAGGTGATTGAGAAGAATGCCAAAGGGTGGCTAAGATGTGCTAATGTTAGATCAATATCGACGGTAGAGGTAGAAAGTCTGTACCCTTTCTCGAGAGCAGAGTCGCACAAATTCTGCATCACAGAGTCTTCAATCAAACACTCGCCATCAGAGAGGAAAATTATGACGGGACAGCTACTGGAATATCAGCTGGGATCAAGCCTTATGTATGATTTGGCTGACCGCCGCGAATCCCATGATTGAATCATCCCGTCTTTGGCTGTCTGAATGGCTTTGCCGAAATCGGTACCTCCACAGGCGCTTCTTTCGATAAGTTTGTCCAAGAGTTCGTCTCGCGTGCTCGAATTGTCGTTGAAGAAGGGAACCTAGACGATTCAAAGGTCAGCAATCCGGTGATAGACCAGAAAACCACTCACCTCTATTGTTGTATTGAAAAGAATACAAGAGTATGCGTCCTTATTCCACTCAAAGGAGATAGCTTCTCTCGCTGCAAGGAACCTATTAAGAGCAACAAGCACAGCGCCATAACGATTATCGTGTATGTTTGCAATGCGAGGATATCTCGGACTGGGGACATTATCTGCGGACTGCATTGAAGACGACCTTGATACGGATCAAGACATCAAAAGCAGTGTATGCGAAGGGGTGACCTAAACTGACCTGTCGATCACAAATATGCTGTCCCTACTATAAGATTACATGTGAAATCTATCAAAGAGTACTCACACATGGAAGGTTCTCGGAGAGGGATCCTGACACTTGAAGACATGACCGTCTTTTGACATATAACCGCCATGTGGGAGACTCTCGTCGTATGCTTGAGGGTGAAAGAGGGGCCGTATGCAGTACGATGGATCGGAGTCATGTTCTTCTCCGGGACAGAAATGGTCGCTTTGAGAATTCAGAGAAAGCCCCCAAGGTCATACGAGCAGATCTCTTACCATTTTGCAAACTTGTCCTTTTCCTCTTTCGAGTATGGATCTAACCAAAGATGAGTGGTCAATATAACACCCTGGTATTTTCTGACCAGTAAAGCCTAGCTCAATAGCGGCGTCAGTATGAAACGACGACGTTGGGTAGCATTCACTGACGTAAGCGCTCCCAATATAGACGGTGACTAATCCAATCAACCCCGAAACTGGATCTCGTCGTCGTAGTGGAAATATGGCGAGCTTCCGGGATAGCCCTGCAGAACCTCCTCCCGGTTGTGCAGGACATTTGATGGGAGTGTCGTCCAAGCTGGCTACAAACAAGATTACAAAGCATGGTTGCACCAGAATCTCCCGTTGCGTATTCGTGCCCTGCTACTAGTTTCGCTTGGTTCCTCTCTACGACCCAGCTGGTATTCTTCATTGATCCATGAGACGTCTTGTGTTCTTCCTGAGGATGAGCTGATGTGGCGTTAGATTATTATGAAATGATTAACTGTGGCGAATGCGCACCATATGGTAAGTCACAATAGTAATCGCATTGGGGACATTTCACGTCGCAGAAATGAAAGTTTGCACCATGGTCATGGCCCCCATCATGAGAAGACCGTCCGGGCGGAATCTTAATCCCGCAAGTTAGTCTCTTCGCTATCTGGTTGTACTAAAGATATACCATTAGACCAAATCGTTCAGGACAAGAAAACAAACCTGGGTGTATTGGAATCTTTCTCGCTGGCCAGTGAAGGTGGACTCCACGAAATCAGGATTCGGCTCCACATAGCATATCCCGGGCATTTCACATTCTTCTTTGCAATTGTGTTCATCGCTATTATGGCTTAGTTTGGTTTATTGTGCTTGTTAACACGAAGCATACCCGCACAAATGAACGGCCTTCTCCAAACCGTGGAAGTGATTCTGGACTGAGCAAAATCTGGCACAGAGGACGCATCGAAAGGGGCATACAAACTCCCTTTCACAGCAGTGCTGCTCATGGGGGTCTTGGCTGGAGAGTTTTGAGCTACGTTTATGCACCTCGCATCAGACCTACCAGTCACGTTTACAAATTCCCTCACAAACGAGTTTACCTTCCCTATCCCGAACATCCTTTTGCCTTAAAGCGCAGGGCTGGCCACAGAAATGCTTCGGTAAACCGCATTTATGATCTTCTCCAGAATGGTCTGCGGGCTAATGAAGTAGTCGTGAGAAAACCGCGTTTAGCTCGAGGGAAGTTCAAAAGACCTTTGCACATGTTCCTTCACAGTTCGATAGTGGCGCCAATGAACATGCTTCAGGGCACAAGTGTTTCATGATATTACATCTATTTGCTGGTAAGTAGAAGAACATACGTTGGGCCTCGTACTGACGCGTGACTTCCTGCATGGAGGGCAGAGCTAGCACATCCGGGCAGCTCCGTATCATGATCTCTATCAAAAGAGCACGGGTGGTGGCACTGGTGTTCCAAATTGCAATCATGAGACTCGTCGTGACCCTGAAATTTCAGGCAACGGCGACCACAAGAGGTGCATGAACTAGGGCAAAGAGTAGCCTGGGAGCAGATAACCTTGGCGTATCCGCTAAATATCTGGAATAGCGATTGTACATCGTGGGATTTTTGCATTCCATGGGTATTGAGTTCTAGCCATCGTCGCACCAAGTCTATCCGTTCGGTGACAAGCTTGGTAATCTTTTCCTGCCATGAATTAATGAACTCTTGATCCTCTTGGTCATCGTTTCTTGATAATTCGCTGGCCAAGTCATCATAAAGTTCTTGGCAGATTGCGGGGCTGGATTGCGGGCTCTCGTTGTCTGTGAGACCTAGAAATTGAAGAGATACAGATGGATTGATCCCACTGAGGACCACATTGGTATCTATTATCTGTAACTGTTGAGGGATAGTACATCTGATGTAAGAGGACACACCGTGAGAGGCAAACCGTCATCAAGCCGACCATAAGCTAGTGCAGGGATGAGATGTTCTTGGAGCAGCTTTGCCCGCTGCACACCAAGGCTCTCTGCTCTTTCTCCAGTAATTTGCTGTCAGATTAGATCAGAACTTACGGTCAATCGCCCTCCAATCACAGGCCTAAGGGTAGGAACGATGAGCAACTCCGAGCGGGATGATGAACATTACGTTGGCCTACTTGTACTTTTGCCATCAACATCTTTAGAATTCTCAGGAATACTCCTCCTGATGAAAAGGAGGTTGGCCTGTTGAATAAGAGTTGCCGTATATCTTCAAACAGTAGATAGAAGCCAGGTGAGGACACCAAAGGCCAAGGTATGATTGACAGATCGCCACGATGCAGCTGAGTGATGAAGTTCCCATCTTGCTCGCTCTTCACAATGTTAGAAAGCTTGGTTTCATACCTGAAATCATGAGTGACAGTAATTTATAAGACAAAAACACCTGCTCTTGTAAGATTCCCTCCGCATCGGTGTCTGGAACATCCTGCGGTATATGAGAACTAAGTCTTATCAAAGGATGAACGCACTCGAATAATAATGGCTAGAGTGGATTGGAATAAGCTAGGATTTGCATCTGGATCTAAGATTCTTGCTGAATGTTGAAAGCTCTGCGCAGGCATCACAAAACAGATTTGAGGGTCAGGAGCACCACTTACTGAAAACAGGGTGGAAAGTGCTCTGGATATTGCTGTGTGTTGACGGAATAAGATCTGAATATCACGGTCGATCAAAAGGTCAAGGTTGAGCTCCCTTCTTACTCACCAAGTTACTGATTGCACACTGAAACAGGACGAGAAGAACGTCTTCCTACGGTGGGTTCAGTAAGCGAGTATGCAAATTTGAACGGACGCACCTGCTGTGTTCTTTCAATGGAATGGATGCCTGACGTCCCATTGACTGAGTAAAGCATTTGTGGTTGTTCGGGATACTTACCCTCAAAGTCCATTGTGACTATGAGCTCTTGGTCAGACGGTGTGACAGACAACCAGACTCCTTGTGTACATCGCATGGCGGAACCAGCAAATGATGTATCTGCAAAATGGTTCAAGGCATAACTCTTGCCTACACTCTGTTCCCCTGGAATGGCTGTATCAAACGATATCAAATACACCACAGGTAGTCCTTACCCATCGAGGTCACGACGCGGACAGGCTATCCAATCAAGCTATCAGATGCATGAGAGCCCACTTCAGAGGGCTTCTTACCTTGCTAGCAAGGTATGAGTTGAATATACTCTCATACCATCCGAATGATATACTAAGATGGTGGGTTATTTATGAGACTGAATGTGAATGAATCAATCTTACCTTGTTGCCAACTCTTCAACGCTGGTACCCAGCGTTTGTTGTTCATAGTCCATGTACCGATAGCCATCTTTCAGACAGATGAACCTATTTGACTCCGTGATGCCGATATGAACTGGGATGAGGCAGAATAATCCAACCAGCCAGTCACCAGCAGCGAATGTTGAGATAGCTGGGTCCAGAGGTGGTCGTGATGCGGCGTGCCTCGAACATGAATTCAACACGTCCACCCCTAATTTGCTTGTTGCTCGAATAAACTCCTCAAGAATGGCATCATAACCTTTCAGGAGAATACTCCCATCGCCGGTTGAAATGAAGTATTTGGCCTCCGTAACTTGTAATGTTCGCTTGCGATGGCGTTCTAGCGTGGCCCTCAGTGGAAAGCGCTCCCATAGTTCCCTGAAACAATCAAGCAAGGGGGGATACGCCTCGAAATCCTTCTCGATCTTATCAGAGGCCCGGAAAATGAATTCATCGCTCTTGTATGTTATCGAGACTTTGCACCACGACAGAGTGAAGTTTTCATGATTGAACCCTATGAGCAGCAGAGCAGAGCCACTGGGATAGCCTGAAACGATGGATTGCTGGTTCGCTGTGAACCCATCCGTCTTCAAGGAGATACCAGTCATGCCTTGTTCAAAAGAGGAAATATGGAACACGCGGACATCCGTACGGTCGGTTGACCTATGGGTAGTGACAAAGCAGGACCCATTAGGAGCAACTGACACGGATGAAGGTACCTCATCAAAAGTGTGGGTGATTGCTCTGTACTTGTTATCAGCTTGCATCGAGTTCTTAGGTGTCAAAGCATACCGAAACTGCTTCGTTTTCAGTGAGAGTAGCGCAGTTTGCCCTATCTCGTCCACAACGAGAAGCGTTCGTCGGCCAGGTATGTATTCAGCTAAGCGAGGCCGACAAGTACCACTGAACGGCCACTCTGACGGATGTTCTATAGGAAAGGGATCGAAGCGCCGGCTGTGATATCTATGTTCAATGTAGAAAAGACGCCCGTCCTAGAAGGCATAGTCATTATCTGGGAGATCGTTAACCAAAGAAAATTACCTGGTTCCCTAGGATCGTGAACAATCTTTCCACTTCGTCAAAGGCAAAACAGAGTTCCATTTCGCATCGCTCTGTTTGGATGGTGAGCAAATTACCATAGGAGATTCGGCCGCCAATTCGCTCCAGCAGTACCAACAATTGCGTGCCACAATCGAGGACGATGAGGAGTTCATCATGGCTGGCAAACCGGATATGACTAGTCGGTATCATTAGCGATGGATATTTACATCTGGTACACGCATACCGAATGTTATACCCATGCAGCAGCTCCTTGTACCAAATCGAACGATCAAGTGCGAGTCCTGCTCCGAGTTTGTACAAATCATACAGGTAACAGATCTGGGTAGCACGCTGTATTCGCACAGGGGTATAAGAAACCAGAAGCTTCGAACCACCTGAATCCATTTCAGCCACAGACGCCTTACAGATGAAGCTAACTGACCGTGCTTTGGTTCGAGCAGGTGTATGATCCAGCATTCGCTGCGGTCGGTGAGTATTTCAAATTAGTTAGAAGCTTGAAATCAACATACTTTGAGTGGCAAGACGCTTTAAGCAAAGGATTCAAGTTGTCAATAAACTGCTTGACTCGGACTTTGCGCTGTTTTGCCGCCGATAACTCCAGATGAGCCTGGGCTTGTTTCATCTTCCAATTAATGAAAGCTTGCACCATGGAGGGAATTGTCTCGTTCCACCAATTCGTAATAGGTTTCAATGATGAGCTCTGGAGGAGCTGAGTCAAGCATTCCAGGCTCGCCGGGTATTCTCGTAGTGACCGAAGGAAGCGAATATTGTCGGTTTCGAGGATATTATCCCCCAATTTCTCCTCGCTAAGGGGGTTCACTGGCAATGCATTCACGATTTTCTTCTTCCATCGCGTGAACCTTTTGGAGATTGTTTCAGTAAGCGTGGGTTTTGATATGGCCTGCCGTGAATGCCAGCGTCGGATGTCTTCCTCTAGACTCATTTCGCAATTGTCATTCGAAACAAGTTTGCAAATCTCCTCACATTGAGACTGCGACAACGATTCGATCCCAAACTTCTCGTCCAGCCAAATCCAGGCTTCTTTGGCCTTCCGGAAGGACTGGTCGACCTCAAGGTCAATGCACGAGAAGCCCTCCTTCAAGCGATCGCAACCAAAGTCGGGATCACTTGAGCAGAATGCCTGTAGTTCTAACAGAAGATCATTAAAGGAATCCTTAGCGATAGGCACGACTCACTTTCTGTGAAAGGATATTCAGTGTCGAGGTCTTGGTCAGTTGTGGTGGTAGCCTCGTCGTTGCAATCCTTTTGCACCGAAAGTGACACCTTTTCCTTGGAAAATACGAGGTAACTGTTAACCGATGAGGGACGAGTTCGCACATTCATTAAGCAAATAGGTACAAACGGGGCGAGGGTCTGGATGGACTCAAAGAGCACTTTTCCAACGCCGAGGCGGATCTGTGGAAGGAGTTGGTCCAATTGCCTCCTTTCATGCTGTAATTCGACGGAGATCTCAGGGTTTGGTGAAACCATGACCTCAGAGTTCCATTTGTGAGCAATGTCTGGGAATCTTTCAGCGAGCCCGTATTCATGTAGGAGACATTGAACAGAGCTTTCATGGAGATTGGGATCAAGGCGTATCGATAGCCCTACCCCCGTCTCTCTGTTGAACGGGAGGTGAGCAAAATCAGATCCAAAGTACAGACATGACTTGCCTGGACATCCTTTGAAGAGTATTTGAAGATATTTGAACAGATTTCATACGTTTTCCCTCCTCTTCATAGGGATTTTGCCAAAAGGTCAAGAGAATACCACAACGCTTGTGCCCAGGTACCAGAATTGCAGGATAGTTGGGATCGTATTTCAATGAATGATCCACCTGAAAAAGATGTCCAATATTGAGCTGAGCATAGCGTCAGACTTCAATTCGAGCTCTGGAATCATATGGCTCAATGATCACCGTTTCCACTGTATCTGCAGTAGCCGTATCCGTTTGCTCTTCCCGCTTCTGTACTTTGTATTGGAAAAGACGACCGGCATGAGATTTTACACTGAGCGCGGAGCGTTTCGCCTGATAGGCGGCAATCATTTGTACATCTTCGTCTGAAGCCAGGCAGGCGATCTGATCACAAAGCTTTGTCAAGTACCTAGAATATATTCAGCAACACAACAAACAAGGTAGTGCATCACCTTCTCACCTCATGAATGCTACGCGGTTTTTGCCCGTGTCGGTATAATCCTTTGCCGTCCATGTCGCTTCTTCGGGCCAAAAGATTATATAACATTTTGGCATGCCCGCTTCCAACAAATACAATCCAGGAAAAAGCGTTGCGGGGGCGGTTTTTGATTCTCCGTGGAGACGAGTTGCGCTGCACACCGAATAAGTCTGGAGACTCTAGCTGACGGTGGAGATTGTCTTACATTTCCCGGGGGATCAAGCGCTCTTCTTGCAACCATTCAATAATCTTGAGACGACTTCCAAAAATGCCGAAGGGGGAAAGCGCGTGCAGGTCGAGAGCATTGAAATCGATCTATAATCGACATTAAATATGTCGTACAGGCAAACAGATAAGCCAGAAATTACCTTGGTTTGAGATACATAGGATCCAGGTTGAAGTCTTGAAGCGAGGTTCTTGATTGACGCTTGCTCAATTATGATTTTATCGGCTGGTATAATGTTAGTGATAACAAAGGGGAAGTGATAAACAGCTTACAGCCATCGTTGACCAAGCTGAGTAGACGATACATTCCTGGGATGTCTTTCGTAATGTCATCCTCCGGTTTCATTTCGGCGACATCGACATCTGGTTGTGTAGTAGCATGATCCGCATGGTCCCCCACGAGATCAATCTCCGGATGAATGATTACATGCTCCTCGTACTTGTCTGTAGTATCGACCTCCAAATGAGTAATTACATGTTCCTCGTGACGCGCGGGATCTGAGGTCGTAAGTGGAGGCGATTCCTCGGGCTCTAAATTGGCCATTCGATTGGAAGATTCATTTTGATCATCAATATTGACGTATTGATTCACGGCCGTGACAGTTTCGGTCGATGAAGATGGCAATTGTATCGGCGGCGGAGGATTTGCATCAAGCAGGACTTCTAACTGCGCTACTGTATCGGGAGTTTGCTGTTCATCCGATGCAGCGGTCGCATCTGAGCTAATGAGCGTTTCCGGCTCTGCTGTTTGTTCAAGGTCCACGGGCGGCGGTGGTTCTTCACGCAATTTTAGCAATCGCCCAGTCAAGGGCTCAGGATATCTTACCCATCAACGTTGGATTGTCGCGTTTATCGAGTGATAAAGCAGGCGTGAAGTGTTCTGGATCATCCATTGGGCTCGGTCCAAAGTGGGAAGAGCACCAGACTATCGCTGCTGTGCTGATAAAACCTGTTCATCGGAGCCTGGAAGAAGACTTCAAACTACCAATGATAAAACTCGGTCTTCTAGCCAACCATATCCATGTTCCTTAACATCAAGGCAGTGCGGCGGTTCTCCAACCAGCATCAGGCTCTCGCTCATCAGGCTCTTTGTTCGTCAGGCTCTTTGCTCATCAGACTCTTTACTCTGCTGATCAAACGAGATTCGAGTCGTCCATTATCTAACAGAATCCTTTGGAGAGTGGCCAGAACAATTGCGACGATGGTCGAAGTTGAGTTCAAGTTTTGCAACCTCAGCTTGTCCCTCGACGATCCATTTCTCCTAAATTGTACTGCGGCTCCTCGTAATGACAAGCAACGTTCATTCATCTCATAATTCGACTTCTCCATCAGTACGGATAACAACTTTCGGGATTGCGCCTAGTGCTGCCGAGGATGAGATGGGCGTACGTTGATCCACGCAGGGCAGCGGTGGACCGAAGTGGAAATCTCGGTATGTTAGATGATGAGATCAACTACTGTGAGGGATTATTCAATTTGTAACGCTCAACGAAAGGATGTTTCACTCTATTCGCGCACGATCAGACTGACACGCGTCGTTCTCCCTTTGAAATAAAACCATTCTATCAAACCTGGGTGATAGGTTCAATCATTTGACGAAAGAGGACAGGGATCGTATATTCTACGAATCTGTATCCTTCCCCCTATGCCAACTGGAACCGGGCGATGTTGTGCTCGTTCATTGTAAGTATCCTGCTTTCTTGATTTGGTTAACCCAGATACCTACGGCAAAGTGCAAGATGGTGCATGTGGGTTGACCAGGTCAGGTCTCAATCTCATCCTTCCAAAACCATCATGAGCACAACATCGGACGACCAAGAAGACTTAACAACATCGGAAGGCCATGAATACTCGACCTATAAACGCTGGCATCACTCAGGTATCGCTGAATCTACTCCCTCTGCGATCCGAGAGTTGCTGAGCTCGCAGGAATAGGAGAACCGTACTGGCGAATTGGCGATCCAAGTTGTGAAGCTCCAGCTTCAAGTATACAACCAAAACCTCCACACTGCTTCACAAACAACAATTGATTCGACAAACCCGAAGCCAGGCTCCGCTGAAGCGGCAGCGCTAAAAATTGCCGAGTCGTTGGGAGACGACCCAGAAGAGGAGAGGAATGTTATCGAAAAGGTTTCTAGTCTTTCCATCGCACAATCTCTGTGCACTATCCCCAACATTTCTTACTCTGTGTTCTGCAACGTAAGAACGCATATGGGAAGCATGGAGCCGAAACGAAAGCGAGTACGTAAAGAAAAGGACAGCGAGTCCACGACAAGTGCTGAGCTTGATGCTGACATTTGGATCCTTCAAAACGAGGACTGGCTCAGGGCACGAAGGATTCGAGCCCCGGACGCTACTTGGCTTACGGGGCTAATTTCTTTCGACCATTTACGCAGTGTATTTGGGACCTCCTGTGAAGATAAAGGCCAGTACCTCAAACTCACGCGCTCGGCGATGGATGATTTCAAATGCCTCGATGCTCACTGCAAGCCATACATCTACATTCAGCGAACCCTCGACAGCTTCACGCGTATATTTGATCAGTTAACATACGGGCAACTGAAGGGACTGGACTAGGGCAACATCTTCGTCGCTGGTGGACTCGTTCTCGGCGCCCTCCTCTGTGTGGATGCGAGAGAGGCTATTAACAAGCCGCAACAATGGGAGAGCTCTGACGTTGATATCTACATCTACGGGCTCACTCCATCCCAAGCAAACGCCAAGATTCGACACTTGTATGACATTTTCAAGCGTAACCTCCCTGCAACGGCACCAATCCTCGTCGTCCGAAACTCCAAAACCATCACGTTCATGTCAAATTACCCTAGAAGGAGGTTCCAGATTATCCTGAAATTTTGTTCAAGTCCCGCAGAAGTCCTCCTTAACTTCGATCTGGACATTTGTGCTGTAGGATATGACGGGGCGCAGGTATACATGCTCCCGAGGGCAGCCAGAGCTCTGGAGAGTGAGTGGACATAGATGAATAGTTGACAGTAACTGATTATTTCTCAGCTGGATATAATGTGTTCACGATGGATATGGTCCAAGGTCACTACCTCGGAACCAGAAGAGCATCACAGGAACAAAGGCTAGTAGTGACTTACCTTGGATTTACTATTCTATTAACGCTCACTGTTTAGGGTTTTCAAGTATGCCAGGAAAGGTTATGGAATTCGAATTCTACCTTCTTATATCACCGCTTTGAAGAGCGTGGATGTGAAGGAACTACCACTTCGTGGTTTTCATCCGTATGATCCCGAAAACCTTGATATCGACAGTCAGGTAGAGAAGGCGAGGGACTATTTCAATAAAGTCTTTCGGACAATCTTGTCGTTGTCTAATGGGGGAAGAAATCTGCAACGAACGTACGCTGGCACTGGGTATCGTTCACTGTTCACTGGGACATCAAAGGACATCCGGACCCCGGAACAGAAACGGGATAGAGTCCCTATATTTACCCATGCCCTCTTTGATACACTTGGCCAAAACTCGAACGAGCCACTTGGCCGTAGTTGCCTCACTGGATTTGAACTGTTTTGTCGGCATGTTGAGCTCTTCAACGCCGAGGCGGCAGGGGATTGTGTCATCGAGCCGAACGTATGGGCATCTACCACTTACGAAGATGTGTACTACTCTTCAACGTACAACGACCTCCCAAAGTTAGTCCACGCCTTTGAGTTATTTCATGGTAATTTCTAATTTCCATCCCTACCAGCTATGTCTGGGACGACACCTTCCAGATCGATGCTTTCAGGGAAGAGCTTGATCGTTTCAATCAGAGGCAATCAGATAGACTATACAGTGGTTGGAAAGCTCTCAGTAAGGCGGACCAGAAAGGTGTGTAACTCATCCAACGGGATCGACACGACTTATTCTCGAGGATAGTGGAGAAAGAGCCCATGGTACAACGCATCGTCCATGGCTCCACGATTGATGAAGTCTTCAAGCAAGACCTCGTAATAATGATATGGATACCAGAAGACTTTGTTGCTTTTGTACAGAAGGTGCTCGCAAAAGTCGCGAAGGAACGCGAACTTCGATTCCAGAAAGACATTCTCAGAGAAGTGTGGAAACCTGAGAAAGCAAAGATCCATGCAAGGACGGTATTGTACGAGGTGAAGATTGACATGGTAATCATGTAGCAACAAGTGGATCGACGGCTAGACGAGTAAGCTTATCCTCCGTTTCTCTGTGGTATACGCATAGTAACGAGGGATTGTTCATAGTGTTCGAATTGATTTGGAGCTTTATGTTCAGCAACGATTTGATGCAGTTGAAGAAGCAGATACGTTATGGCATACTGAAGCAGCAGATCTCCCGAAGGGCATTGCGCTCCAAGACCGAAAACGAATTCCTTGGCTTTGCGCTTTGGATTGCTCGAGATCCTGGTCCAATCTCTGGAATAGAAGATGGCTCCATGGTGGGGTTGTGGCGAGAGGCGTTTTACGTACCACCGGAAATATACTATGATGACGGTGAGAGCGATGATGAAGATGCCGAAATTGAGGGGAGTGATGGGTGGGCCTCGCGATATTCTGGGTCGAATAAGCCCTATCTGAGTGGTATTGGCTATGAGTGGAGTGGTGACGAAGATGAGTACAGTGACGATCCATACGAAGAAGAACCTTACTAAAGCGCAGAAGTTCACGCGCGTCAAGGTTCGTGCATCTTGAAGTTCTTGCAGTATGAGACTAGCCTCGATGTCGTATATAGAGCTAGTTCCTCTTAGCAAATTGATATATTCAGATGTTTTTTTATGTATAATAGATGGTTCTTGTGCACAATGATTGTGAGACATTGTGGCGTCGCGCAAGAGGAAGGCGAGTTTTCAACCCAACTGTGTCCAGCTTCCGCATTTCAAGCGCCATGAGCGCGACACCAGAAGACTCTGTGGATTCAAAGTATCAGCGCTGGCGTCTTCCATGCGTCGCCAATGCGGCTCCTTCAGCAATTCGAGAGCTGATAGCGTCACAGAATTGGGAGAACAAAACAGGCGAATTAGCGATTGAAACCGTAAAGCTACAGCTTAAAATATATGAACAGAACCTCAGAGCGGCGTTGCAAACAGCGTCGAATTTGAAGAAACCAGTCCCCAGTCTCATGGAAGTGGCAGCACGGAAACTTGCCGAGTCGCTGGAGGATGACCCCGAAGGCATAGATGTCGTGATGAATATCTCCAATCCTTCCATTGATCAGGCCTTCTGCTCCTTGCAGAACATACCCTATTCCGTCTTTTGTAACGTTCGAACTCACCTCGGGAGTCTGGAGCTCAATCGCAAGCGGGTACACAAGGAAGGCGACAAAGATTCTACGTCAAGTAACGAGATAGATATCGATACTTGGATTCTCCAGAACGAAGATTGGCTCCGAGCACGCAGGATTCGAGATCCAAACACTGCGTGGACCACAGGCGGGTGTACATAGAGGCGATTTTTAGGTGCTACATATTTCTTGCCATGTATCGTAAAATAATGCTATAACAAAGCGAATTGGCTGTCGTACATATCCCATCGAATGAATTGCTCGGAATATAAGTTTTGAGAACGTTTCTGGTCGTCATTAGCAGGATTCCGTACTAGGGGTAAAAGCTTTTGAGTTTGTCCAACTAGACTTACGACATTACCGATCGTGTACGCCCGTTCGAGGGGCAGGAAACATTGTGGCGGGCGCAAGTGGTAGATGTTCTCAACCCAACTACGTCCGGGTCCCGCATTTCAAGCGCCATGAGCGCGATATCAGAAGATTCTGAGGATCTGAAGTATCAAAAATGGCGTCTTTCATGGGTCGCTGAAGCGACTCCCTCAGCAATTCGAGAGTTGATAGGGTCAAAGAATTGGAAGGGCAAGACTGGCGAACTAACGATCGAAACTGTGAGATTGCAGCTCCGAGTATACGAGCAGAACCTCAATGCGGCATCAAGGATAATATCGAGTTCGGAGGAGCCAGTGCGCAGTCTCGTCGAAGTGGCGGCACGAAAACTCGTCGAGTCGTTGGAGGATGACCCAGAAGGCATGGATATCGTAGTGAATATCTCCAACCCTTCCATTGCTCGGGCCCTTTGCTCCTTGCAGAACATTCCTTATTCCGTATTCTGTAATGTTCGAACTCACCTCGGAAGTATGGAGCCCAATCGCAAGCGGGTACACAAGGAAGGCGACAAAGATTCTACGTCAAGTAATGAAGTTGATATCGACACATGGGTTCTCCAGAACGAAGATTGGCTCCGAGCACGCAGGATTCGAGATCCAAACACTGCGTGGACCACAGGACTGATCGTCTTTGAACACTTCCGCAACGTATTTGGCTCGTCCCTCCAGGGCCAAGAGAACTACTTCAAGATCACGCGGCAAGAAGTGGATGGGTTCAAGTTTCTCGATGCTTACCGTCAATCACACATCTATGTCCAGTCAAACCTCGACCGTTTCAGGCGAACCTTCGATCACATGACGTATGGTCAGCTGAAAGGGTTGGATTGGAGTAATCTTTTCGTTGCTGGTGGGCTTGTTTTGGGAGCCCTTCTCTGTGTGGATGCGGAGGATGCTGTCAATAAGCCAAAACAATGGGAGAGCTCTGATACCGACATCTACATCTATGGTCTCACTCCGATCCAAGCGAATGCCAAGATTCATCACTTGTACGATGTCTTCAAGAGCAATCTTCCCACCAGTGCTCCGGTACTCGTCGTCCGAAACTCCAAAACAATCTCATTTATTTCGAATTATCCTACGAGAAGATTTCAGATTATTTTGAAGATTTGTCAAAGCCCGGCAGAAGTCCTCCTCAACTTTGATCTCGATATTTGTGCGGTGGGTTACGATGGCGTGCAACTATATATGTTACCTAGGGCCGCACGAGCTCTGGAAAGTATGTAATAGCACATATCTCGTGGACAATAACTGATTTTTGTCCTAGCGGGCTATAACGTGTTCACGATGGACATGGTCCAGGGTCATTATTTAGGAACAAGAAGGGCATCTCAAGAGCAAAGGTCCGCTTCATTCTCAACGTTTGACCTTGTCTTAGGGCTGAACTTCCGCCCAGAGTCTTCAAGTACGCGGGGAAAGGCTACGGAATCCGTATACTACCTTCCTATCTTGACGCCCTTAAAACCGTGGATGGAAAGATGCTTCCACCTCGCGATTATGGTCTCCATGAGCCTCATCATCTCGATATTAACAAGCAGGCGGAGAAAGCGAGGGACTATTTCGACAGAGTATTTCGTACCTATCTGTCTTGGACGGATGGTGGAGAGCAGTTGAAACGAGTATATGTCGATTCCTGGAGACCAGTATTTTCGGGATCATCGAAAGACATCCGAACTCAAGAACAAAAAGACAAGCGTGTTCCGATATTCACACATGCTCTCTTTGATACACTCGGTCAAAACTCGACTGAACCACTCAGACGCAGCTGCCTCACAGGATTCGAGCTGCTCTATCGACATGTTGGATTATTTGAAGCCGAGGCGGCCGGAAAATGTGTTATCGAGCCGAATGTATGGGCATCCACTACTTACGAAGATGTTTACTTCTCATCAACATACAGCGACCTCCCAAAGTCAGCTCAAATCCAGTTTGTCTTCGAAAGTGTCTAACGTGCATCCTTTACAAGCTACGTTTGGGACGAAACATTCCAGATTTCGGATCTCACGGAGAGACTTGACCAGTTCAACGAGGCGCAATCAGAAGATTTGCAGCGGGACTGGGAACTTAGTGGCGGAGATAAAGTAGCGGGTACGTTATTCATAAAAGATATCACTTTCTCTTATCACCCTTGCCATAAGATGCAAAGGAGCCTACGGTGCACCGAATTGTGCACGGCACCACAGTTGAGGAAGTATTCAAGAAAGATCTCATCATGATGATTTGGATGCCAGAGAATTTCGTCTCGTTTGCGCGGGAAATGGTCATGAATGTCGCCAAGGACCGCGATATACCGTTTCAAGGTGACTTTATTAGCGAATTTTGGAGACCTTCAAAGCCAAAAAAGCGCGAGGCTCTTATATTGTACGAGGTAAAAATTGATATCCTGATTATGTGGCAACAAGTCGACCGACGACTTGACGAGTAGGTCCCTCTTTCGGTCTCCTGGTGGATATATGGTGACGAGCGTATGATACCTCTAGAATCTTCGAACTCTTATGGAGTTTTATGCTCAGCAACTATTGGATGCAGTTGGAGAGGACAGACCGTTATAACTTACTGCGGCAGCAGATCTCGCGAAGAGCGCTGCGGTCCAAGACCGAGAACGAGTTTCTTGACTTTGCGCTGTGGGTGGCTCGAGATCCTGGTCCAATATCAGGAGAAAACTACGGGGCCATGGGCCAAGGGTTTTGGGGGGACGTCTTTAAGGATCCCGAAGAGGAATCCGAAGAGGAATCCGCAGAGGAATCTGCAGAGGAACCCGAAGAGGAGGGGGACGAGGACGAGGATGAGGACGGCAGTGGCAATGGCAATGGAGATCTTCCAGAAGAAGAACCCTGATGGATAAATATCTTGGATCCCAATGAAGGTTCGGCAAGACAAAGGCTTCGACTGTACATAGAGCTGATTTTTTGTGCTACATATTTCTTGCCATGTATCGCAAAGTAATGCTGTAATAAAGCCAGTTGGCTGTTGTACATATTTTATCAACCAAATTGCTCAGAAGACAAGCTTCGAGAATATATCTGGTCGCCATTAGTGGGATCCTGCACCAGAGGTAGAGGCGCCCGAGTTCGTCTAGCCAGACTTACGACCCAACGAGGAGAATCAACGACGATGTGTCTGTACATCAAAGTTGTTTAATCAGGCTTATTAGCGATCGTGTACGCCCGCTCGAGGTGCAGAGAACACCTGATAGCTCACTCGCCAGTTGAATTATCTCGACAACGTTGCCATTGGGGGGTTTGAAAGAGAAGAAAATACAAAATCCCAAAATTCTCCTAATGTGCTTCTTTACGTTTATTACGCGACGCTCTCGACGCTTCCAAGGGCCTCTTCGACCTCTTTGATCCTGCCCTCCAACAACCGGATCGTCGTGTCCAACCCCAACACGACACCTTCATCCGGCCCAATCCCATCTTTCAATATCGTATGCGCAAAATCAATGACCTTGACCACATACGCCGGAGTCGGTTTCGCACCGGCGGTCCCAACGACGACGCTAGTGATCGTCGCACCTCCTTGGTCACTCTGTCGACTCTGTTGGACCGCATCCGCAATCACCGCTTCCTCTTGGGTATCCAACGCCTTTGCGAGGATAGCAGGGTCTCCTTCGTAAATGATCAACACACTCCCACCCACCATCCTCAGCTCCGTTTGCGCAATCGCCTCCCGGATCTCTCGGATCGCACCGAGCACGCCACGCAGGACGGGTAAGAGCAGCGCGGGAGGCGTCCCGGCTGGGGACGCGGGCGTAATGGTCGTGTCCCCTTCCGAAACGGGCGTCGAGCTTGATAAATCGAGGATGCGAGTCCGGATCGGGAAAAAGCGAGCGATGGCTTCCGGTAACTGAGCTACTTTCAGGGCGCGTCCATAGTCCTTGGGAGT
>WSTO01000215.1:0-18636 GCA_019627685.1 Serendipita sp. 399 | reverse complement strand
GCTCGATACGTTCGCCGAGGAACGGCTTCCGGAATCCGTACTCCCCGAGGAGTAATCCGCGTCAGGGATTTTCTGAAAAGCACTGCACCCCATCACCTGTTTCATACACTTGGTTTGCTCCAAATCCGCAAGCTGGGGCGCATTCACCCAGAATTCGGCCATATCAAGACCCCGGAAGACGTCAAGACCAAGTCATTTGAGGGTCGGAAGCTCTATGAGCCAGTGAGCGATTTCGTTGAAATGGCTATCACTGCATCGTTTGAGCACATCAAGACAGGGCGGTGTACATCGTTCGGGTATGGCTCGGGTGGAAAGGGAGCAGCACCGACTGTCCCAACGAATCCCAAACTTCGTGCGAGGTGGCTTGTGACACAGGCTATCCAGCATGACTCTGATCACCACAATTTTGTGGCGCGCAAGCGACAGTTGGATGGAAACAATTGCATTTGGTTGCATAAGGTTTTACCAAAAACAGACCAGCGGCTTGAGGAGTACATTGGTAATGTTCCTTCGAATTTCTCGTTTGGACACCACGTCTCCGCAGTCATAGATGTGGATGGCATATCTATAACTCTTGGTGGAGCGGTAGATATCGTACAGTCGCCACTGAATGGCGATGGTCTGATTCTTCACGAGATCGAATTCACCTCGCCGCTCTCGCGGGAAATATTTCTACAGATTGCAATCTATGGATACCTCTGGGCAATTACACATGGTATGAGCGAGCTTCCGCCAATGAAACTTCTCAACATCCACGATGGAGCGATGTGGGAAATTGAAAGTACCATGGATTCTGTAAAGGAGATTATACGGAGCCTGGCGAAGGCGAAGTATGGGTACGGAAACAAGAAGAGTGATCAAGAGTTCATCGCCGAGTGCGAAGATGTCAAGGGGAAGGTTAACGCTATATTCGAGCCCTCGATCAAGTCATCACCTCAACATAGCCGAACTAAGAAACGTCGTTTTCGACCCAAACTGTGAGGAATAACTCCTCATTGGTCACCAGATGCTATGGAGTCTAAGTCGCTGTACATAATGTTGCACAGTATTGCTTAAAATACGAACATCGAAGTTCAAGTACTAGAGCCAACGGTCCCTTCGAGTTAGCCAGCACCGAATAGGCATGCATAACTTGATGATTAGCTTCTGATTAGCCTCTAGTATGTTGAGCTTTGAATGGTGTCATCGCGCCCTAACCATAAGGCTCTTCTCAAGCCGGAGCCTGACGGACCTTCTCTTGCATCCTAACCACTACAACCAATCTGAAGCCGTATTCATCGTATACCATGTTGAGACTTGTTCATCGATGTATAAGACCAAATCTTCGTTCATTGTCAAGGATAATGGTGATGGATCCTATGATTCGTGGCCGATTCGATACTCACCATATTGCGTTAGCATCCAAGTCGTCCGGCCGGATCATCGTTCCTTCGGAACCCCCGGGCCTCAAATCAAGAACGGCTGATTACCTCAGGTCAGGCCCGACACAAGAAAGGTTCTCGTCAATCAAATCCAAAGCAGACCCAATCCATTATCGAGCTCAATACGGAGCAAAAGTCTATCGTCCTCCATTCCAAACAGTACAACATCTCTGTGTGTGCGGTTCCCGGATCTGGCAAAACAACGGTGGCGTTGGAGATCATGAGGCGCAGAACAGAGGGAAAAACACTGGTGATGACATACTCGAAGTTATTGCAGTTAGAGACAGAACAAAAGGCCAAAGAGAGTGGCATGCCGGAATCATCCAATGTTTTTACCATACACGCGTTAGTCATTATTAATAAAGAATAGATCGCCGTCTTGTGCTGATCGAATCCTCAGCTTTGCGGGTAAAATAGCAGGAGAAACCATTAATAATGACGAAAAACTTCAACAATTTCTCGATTATATCCACTCTTTCCCTTTCACTCCGCAATGCGATCTGGACTACGACCAAATAATCATAGATGAGGCCCAAGATCTCAAACTGGTGCACTACAGGTTTATGCTGTCTGTTATGGACATGATTGCGAAGATGACCGGACATGCTCCCCGGCTGGTGGTGATAGGTGATGCAAGGCAGGCCATTCGCGAGTACGACGGTGGCGATTCTCGCTTCCTTACTTTTGCCGAAATTATCTTCAAGGGCAATTCCACATATCCGTGGAAGCACCAGGAGATTTTCCAGACCTATCGTTTCAACCCCGCAAGCGCAAAGTTGGTGAACATCCAATGCGACCGATCTTTGGCCTCCCTCGGAATTCGAGGCTCCTTGCTCCGCTCAGAAAATCCTCCAATACTTATGCCTGTGGGTGATATATGGGACAGCGAACAGTTGTCCCAAAACCTCATTGGGATCATCAATCAATACGGGCCACACAATACAGCCATCCTCGCACCTTCGCAAAAATCTGGAACGCCTTTAACAAAACTCGCTAATGCCCTCTCGGGGAAATATGGAATTCCGATTGCAGGACTCCCCGACGACGATGCGGAGCTCACGATCAAGACGATGGCAGGCAAACTGGTGATTTCGACGTATCACAAATTCAAGGGGAGAGAAAGGGACTTAGTGATCGTCATGGGCGTTGATGGGTTTTGGTATAAGCATTATGGCTTTAGACATAGGGACGACACTATGTCGAATGAACACTATGTAGCGTTGACCAGACATAGGGAGCAACTCGTCATACTACATGACATCAGACAAACCCTTCCCCCCAATCTCACATCTGATGCCGTGCATTCCATTTGCCAAATCGTTAATCCGGAAGATATTCCATTGGATCTTAAGCCATACGAACGACGTCCTCCGAAAGCCGGTCTGCGATTACCCAAGAAGGGGGAGTCCGTAAAAGGATTTCTACGGCACACTCGAAGCGAAGATTTTGTCTTCGTTGAGAGACAATATCTTCGGATCCAACAAACAAACCCACCTCTTCCAGAAGGGGAACGGCCCAGAATTAAATCAGAGATCCGCACGCGAGAGGTCGGGGGGTTCGAACATTACGAGCCAGTTAGTGACCTAACCGGAGTTGCGATCGCTGCCGCATTTGAATACGAAATGACGGGTAGATGCAAGACGCTTTCCCTCCCTGATAAATCTCAATGCGAACGCCTTATTCCATCGGACCCACGAAGTCGCGCCATCTGGTTTGCAAATACGGCACTAATTCAACACCGGGACCTTCAACGATATTTACCGCGAGCTAAACAGTTGCCGAGAAGCCATTGTACCTGGTTGCAAGGGTGTCTCGATGTGACAAATCAGCGCCTTCGAGAGAGCATCGGAAGCAACACAGAACTCTCCTTTGAGCGGGATGTCAGGGGTAGTGTCACGGTGGATGGCCAAACTTTGACTTTGTTTGGAAGGATCGATATTTTACAGGAAGGCAACCATCCTGTCATCTACGAGATCAAGTCCGTTGCATCGCTTTCAATAGAACATCGGGTACAGGTCGCCATTTACGGATATCTCTTGGCATGCGAGAACCGGGCAGAGATTCCGGAGCTGAGTGCACTCAACCCCCTAACTAAGGAATCATACGAGACGAAAAGTACTGTCCCAGAGATGGAGTCCCTGATACAGTACCTCGCGACGTGCAAATATGGCCCAAGGAAAAAGCTCAGCAATGAAGAGTTCTTGGCCGCCTGCGACGAAATTCAGAGGAGCGTTGATGTCAAGATTGATACCGCAAGAAGGACTCGGCCTGTGAGGGTGAAAACTACTCGTGTACCTTTACATAAGAATCTTGCTTGAATATGTGCCAGAGGCATGTTGGTCGATAGCCCGTGTATGGTCAGTTTGCTCTTTGCAATTATAATGATAGGTATATTTGTGCAAGTGAATGGAAATAAAACAATGAAGTACCTTTATCAGCCACTCGAGTCCCTCGATCAAACCGTCGCCAGAGACCATGGAACAAGGCTGCAATTTCCAAGAGTGTCCTCGTGAAGAATATAAACCAAATTCTTCGGCTATGTAACTGATGTTCGTTGAGTAGCAGAGATCTTGCTTATTGGCGTAAATGAGTAAAGGGATCCCTTTGATTTCACGATTCGCCAGCACACGGCTCAGTACCTGTTTGGCTTCAGATACTCGGCCAATATCCAAAGAGTCGACAACGTATATGACAGCCATTGCACCAACATAATCTTCCGTTCGGTCAGCGATACACGGAAACCTACAGAATCAAGAGGGACTCACAGCTACGCCAGATTGGTTGAACCTTGGATTGTCCCCCCATGTCCCACATCATAACCGACCTCCTCTTGTGCTTGACATTCTCAACATTGAAGCCTTCCAAGCTCAATTTATAGTGCCTGTGATTGGTTCAAATCTCGCGGACTCACCAACTGTTGGGACTGTCGTCGCGACTTTGCTGTTCATCAGCTTATATAGACTATCCTCGAATTAGGCGTTAGAACTATCTTGATTCTAGACAACTTACATTGTTGTTTTGCCTCGGTGGGAGGGATCACATCGTCAGTAGGAATCCAAGTTCGGATTTCAACCTGAACCACATCTTACCTGCGCCATCAAGACCGAGTAGCATAACACCTTTGGTAAAATCATCGTCAGTCCATATATCTTTATATGCATTGTTCGGCCACTTACAGCGCTCTCCCCTTGACAATCCGAAGAAAGTTGCACCCATGACAGCGTTTTGAAAATGTGAGGTAGACAGTGAAAATATGGGAGGGAGCAACTTGTCACTATGAAAACCTCACAATCACTGTGTTCAACGTCTTCACTTCAGTCGGCGCTAAATCGGTGCTGGACAGGCTACGGACCAAGCGCAAGCCGCCCATCCATATCTGCACCTGTTCCGCTACCCGACTCCTTCACACACCTTGACATTGGTTGGCTGTTTTACGACCATCATGATCTCGGGCTTGGATAGCACGTTGGTTGGAGCCCTGTTGAGCAGCCAACGCCATATTACCCTGATCGACTATTCTCCTACTTCATAGTGTCCATACGTTAGTCCGGTCGACCCGGGCTAGGTCCTTGAGGTCGATAGAAATCTCGAACGTAAGTCGGTGAAACTCGTCGAATAACCATTTGGCAAGTTGAATCCATAATAGAATAATGTCATCTACACAAAGTCCATGGAGGAGTAATTGGTCAATGCCCCTTTACGTAGGTATTTTGCTTGTAGTTCGTCCCGACTCTCCTTGGTCGATGACCTAGGTGGATGTAAGCTTATCCTCGAAATACATTCAGGGGAGTACCCTCGGGGCAGAATTTCATGGTGTCTCACCTTTACTAGCCAATCGAGCCCCGCAACAAAACCATCTCCAGATAATGCGGAACAAGGTTGTAATTTCCAAGTGTGGCCCAGCGAAGTATTTAAACCCAGTTCTTCTGCTATATGACCGACGTCTGTTGTTCTGCATAGGTCTTGCTTATTGGCAAATATCAGCAAAGGGGCCCCCTTTACGTCGCGGAGTACATGATTCAATGTCTCCTTCGCCTCAGACAGTCGGTCCAAGTCTGAAGAGTCGACAATATAGATGATGGCTTTGACGCCAACGTAGTCTTTGGATTGACTCAGTGACATACTCATACGTTGGTAGCCAAAACGACTCACAGACTCGCCAAAGGGGACGAATCTGAGAACGCCCTCCCAGGTCCCACAAGGTCATTGAAAAGCCCTTGTGCTCGATATCCTCAACATTGAATCCTTCTAGTGTTAAACGCCTATCTTTTGGTTCGCAAGCACCTCAACTCACCTACTGTGGGTTTGGTGACTACGACTTTGCCTTGCTTCAATTGATAAAGTCTATATCTCAATTAGTGACACAAGTAGCATTGTTTGTGGAATAGACTTGCGTCGTCGTTTTGCCTTGACGGGGTCATATTGGTCGCGACCGTCGTTCATGGTAAGGGTGCAAGTTCGACTCTCAAACTGAACCACATCTTACCTGCGCCATCAAGACCGAGTAACAGAACCCCTTTGATAATAATTAGTTGCTGGACCATGTATCTAGCATGCACTCTTCGACCATCGACTTACGGCGCTCTACTCGTCGTTTGGAGAGAACATTGGACAATGAGTCTGCGACCGTCGAGAAGCTTGTGCCCATGACAAACTGTTTCTAATCCAGTAATCGAAAATCCAAGATATGGAAGGAAGAAAACTACTGCATCCGCTTCACGGTCACGTCAAATGCCTTCCCACCAGGCCGTTTGATGGCGCTAAAACTGAGTTAATGGTCACTTCACCACAAGCTGCATATGAATACTAAGGACTCAAGCTAAAATCTCTAGACTTTGGAAAGAAGCTACGGTACAGGTCCAAACGAGCTTTGACCGAGGCAACCATGCATGTCGGTCGGAGACTTGCAAAATACTAAATCCTAGATGGACGTATAGGTTCTCATAGTATTACCAAGGCTGCTAATCTAGGTTGGTCCCATAAGCTTAGCTATCGACCTCTACTTATTGACGTTGTCTCTTCAGCGTCTTCGTCAACCAGTCAAGTCCTTCAAGTATGCCGTCTCCCGACACCGCACAACACGTTTGGATGTACCACGGACGATCCCGGTTTGCATTCAGCCCCATCTTGTTGATCATGACGCTCACATCCAAGGCATTGGGCAAGTCCTGCTTATTCGCGAGGACGAGTAAAGGAACGCCTTTCAACTCGTCCGTGGAGAGCATCCCATTCAGCTCTTCCCTCGCCTCCGGTATCCGTTCAACGTCCGCCGAGTCGATGACATAAATGATGGCCCCTACGTTCGCGTAGTCTTAAACAAAATCTTAGGTGAGCCTTTGTCTCCTCAAAGATAGGCTGGAAATACTCACAATGCCGCCACAGTGGTCGGATTCGATGTTGTCCTCCGACGTCCCAGACAGTGAATGTCACTCTCTTATACTCCACAGATTCGACATTGAATCCTACTCGTCAATGTCAGCAAGCATTCGAACGGATCTGCATCAACCTACCTATCGTTGGGATCGTGGTGACCACTTCTCCGAGCTTCAGCTTGTAGAGTCTACGATGAGGATAAGAAAACAGGCTAATTTTGCCTCTGTTGAACGTACATGGTCGTTTTCCCTTTAGGTGGAAGGAATTGTCAGCACCTCTGCAGGGCATGAGCGACTTGTCTCTTACCAGCGGCGTCAAGTCCGAGCATTATGATCCCTTTAACGAAGTTAGCACGATGATGATACCATAGATGCATTTTACTCACGGACTTCCTTGTTTCCAGCGAGGGAGGTCAGGGAGTCCATGATGGAAGACCAATACGCGCCCATGTTCGAGAAGAAGACGGTGTGTTTTCGATAAGAAGAAGAGTGGGGTAAACCTGCAGTTCGAACATTCTGGATTCAGCAAGCAAGGTTTTATACTCTGTTACAGGTGCCATGCGATAGCGTGGTCGTGTACGTGGCCCGAACCAGCGAACACGTCGGCGAACAGGAGAAATGACTCACTATTTTATTTTCCGATCGGAGGCGCTCTGAGTTTCGACGAGAAGCGGTGCCAAACTCGACATGCCGCCCCCGAGCGCTCCGCGGGCCACAATCGGGATCGAAGCAACCTCAACAATTCCGTGCGCGTTGATAAGCGAGCTACTTATTCTATTTGTATCGACATATGGGGGATGGTCAAATGCGCATAAAATCTTTACCTTGTTATAAGTCTCTTCATGGAGCAGAATGGGGACATACAAATCATTCATAGACGACTCGGGACCTGTCCTACTGCTACATCTCCCAAACTCACTCTTGCTCCCTCAACAATAATACCTTTCATCACGTTCAGGTGACTTGCAATGATAATGAGTATGAATCCGAAGGCGTTAGGCTATGTACAGGCTCTCATGGAATTGGAAGATGGGCTCAGAACGAGGAAAAGGTAAAACGGTATCTTTATCTGAAGAGATTGCAGCGGTCCATGACTGAAAATCATATTCTTTCTAGAATTCTATAGCTTCCACTGCCACCATTTCCCTTCCATTGGCCCAGAATAGGGTTTCGCATCTTTAATTTCGTCCAGGATCGACATATTTTCATTGACAAATTCCTCCGTGGGTCGTGATATAGGCACCTCTGATTTCTCGCGATGCCGGATCACCTTGACCAAATATTCCAGCGCACGTTGGAAACTGTGAGCACGTAGCTGGAGTTGCTGGCCGTCGGCTGCGTTATAGAGAATCATGCGAGGAAATTGGGGGTCGGTTGGTCGCCTATTGATCGCTTCTAAAATTCCGTAGAAAAGTAGTTGTACGAGATCTTCTGGTGAAATTTGGGATTTGAGCTTGAGTTCATAGATAGTAGGTGGGCTATTCTCCCCAATGGCTGGTTCGTACACATCAACTTTGCCTTTGAGCATGTGTTCTTCATCTCCTCCGATCGGCACTACTCCCTCAAAGTCGTATTCGTACCGTAAATTTGAGGTGGTGTCGAAAATTTCCGTCACCCGACGGATAACCTCCTCCAGGCCGGTGCTGCTCAACCAATTAGGCTTTTCTCTGAGCTGAACCCGTCTGAAAATGAAGCCTGTCATATTTTCATACTTTTTGATGACTCTTTTAGCGATTTTTTGGGCTTCCTTTCGGGTGAACTTGTAGGGTGGTGAGGAGTGACCATCCTCGCTTTTGAAAAGTAATGCTTCGGTGAGAGCGCTTCCATTGAAATCGCCCACCGACTCGTAAGTTTCTTCGCTCGTTTGGATCAAGGATTCGAGTGGTGATCCGTTATAATGTGGGCTACGAATTTCGTCCACGACAAAAATGTCTTTGATACCTTCCTCCAAGATATCTATGGGCAGGTGTTGTACCAATCGGCTGATATCACCCGTACGTTGCGTCCTTGTCTTGCCTTGGCCGGGTTTGCACTCTACCAACTCTTTGTAATCGGTGAGTTGCCTCAGCCTTTCTTCAGTGGTCCCATGAAAGATCTTTGCGGTGTGTGACTGCACGAGAGCAAGTTGTTCCTTCGCGCGTGTCAAGGCGACGAATATGGGGTTGGGGCATGGCTCTCCAGGACGGCAATCCCGATGGGAAGAGTCTGCCTGGAGGACTGTGACGAAACGTCTGTCACTACCTTTGAAACTATGAAAGGTCCCAACTACCACCTTGTTTTTCAATGCTTTCGGGGATTTTGAAAATTCGTCATCGTTGTTGATTGTGGCAAAGAGAATGCCTAGATCTTGTCGTGTAATTGTATTAATAAGCTGAGCAAGTCCCCATTTGTCGTTAGTGGATGGGGCCAAAATGGCCATATCGCTCTTGTAGCGCTTTACCAGCGGCTCGAGAGTCTCTACAAGCTTTCCGAGCTCATCCTTGTCGTTGCTCAGATTGGCAACGACGTACAAAGGACGTGGAGATGAGCCACTATCAGTCCCTTGAATATATTCTTGTCCTAAGTATTCGTTCGCAAGTGCGGCGTTGTGTTTAGAGAGACGAAAGCTGGTGGCGAGATTCATAAGTTTCCAAGGCCCTGAAGAGCTTCTTGCGTATAAGCGCTCGTATTCTGTCAGGTAGCGGGAGTCTGCACCGCGATACCCGTAAATGGTCTGGTAAGGGTCCCCCAGGAGAAGCATGCGAGCTGGGCGGCCATTCGGATTGGCAAGGATCATATTGACTGCCCAGAAGAGATCAGGGTCGAGGTCCTGCACCTCGTCCACAATCACAAAATCGTACGGCATGCCTTTCCACTCTGGGTATCTTCCTATTCGTCTCAGTTTGCGCAAAAGAATGTCCGCGTTGACCGTCACGTTGTAGAGATCACCTATAGTCCTAAGTGGATGTTTAATGGTAAAATCAAGACAACGAGCAGAAAGCGTACTCATGAATTGTCTGAACTTTTACATGGTCCAAGTGCCCAAACTTTTCGTTCGCACCTTCCCTTAGGTGTCTGGAATACGTTATGAAAAGCGTGTTCCATGAAGGATTCGCCTCCGAGGCAAAACGGGCGGTCTCCGTCTTCCCTGATCCGGGACGAGCAATTACTGTGACGTTGTGTGTACGCAGCGTATCCACAATAGCCTGTTGCTCGGGACTAGGTGGATGATTGGAGCCCTTCACTCCGTGGTGCCGAGCATGGAGTAAGCTCCAGCGGCGCTTCACACTTTCCATCGTTTGAAGAACTCGTCGCCCAAATAAGCTAGTCATGTCCTCGTTTGATCCCAAGTCTGCAGTAACGTGCAAAGGATGGGCGTAAAATGCAGCAACACAAGCCTTGCTACAGGTGGTCTGAGCCAAGATGGGAGTTGGGAGCCTGACGGTATTGAGGAGGCTGGTTGAAACGAGGCAAACACGCCTCATTATCAGAAACGCACGAGTGATTGTTCACCACTGTTGGGGCTCCTTTCAAATGTTGTATGCATTAGCCTCGTTTCTTCAATGTGAACCACATAGCTGAATGAATCCTGCACCGAAGCAGAATTGTGATTACAAAGTAGGCTTTTTTTGCGTATCTGCGCTTGTAGATGTCCTTTGGGGCTCCTCTAATACAGAAGGAGGCTTAAACATGGGTATCGTTCTCATTTCCGAGTCTGACTTTTGGTCTGCAAGCTCAATCTCGATCTTGTTTCGCTTTCCATCCCTCTGTAGGTAAATTAGGATGATGCGGAGTATGGACGTTCGCTCAACTCACTATGCCCATTCTAGGAATGCCTCGCTCCAAGCCTTCCAATAGCGTGCACGCCTTGCAAAGCTCATTACTGGCAATGTACCCGCATCGACTACATGTACCTAGGACACTCGTTTAGCACTTATAGACATCGAATCAGAGATAGCGTACGTTGTTCCTTAATCCTAACATCTTGAGCGACTTCAAACGCTTCTCCCGAATGAATGATGTCTATTATAACGCTTGGGCGTGCCGCTTCTAAGCTCTTGAGAAAGGCTCTAGCGTGACCTCTGTATGCATCGGGCGAGTAAATGCATTCCGTGGAGAAGTAGTCGAGCTTCTTGAAGTACGCATACCTATATATAGATTAATGAAACCTCATGCTTGAGAACGATGACGCACATAACAATCTCCTTCTCGTAGGCATACTTGAGTGGCTTGGACCGACGTATTGTATCTTCGCCTTGAGTGCATATGAGCGTACACCTCCCCAATCTTGCTATGTCACCTCTCATTACTAGAGAAAGCCATTGAATAGCTCATCAAATCAATTAGAAGTCGACTTACTGTTCATCAGCACCGTCTCAGCAATGTCATCCGCGTTGTGACCAGTCACGATGTGCTGAACGTTCAGCGCCGCAGCACCACGATCCAATGCCTGCCTTCTGAATACACCACAGAATGTGCCTTTGAGATTTGGCGTCAGGGGGAAAGGAGAGTAGCTCGGCCGCGAAACATACAATTATTCTTCCGCCCTATTTGTTCCACGATAGCATCCATGGTCCATCCATATAGTTCTTTGTAGCTAAGGACTTTCAAGGGAAGATCGTACTGCTGCTGGTTGCGCTTGACGGTCTACTAGTGGGATGAGTCACGAGGCCGTTGGCAGAGGGGACGACTGACCTCCAAAGAATCATCTCGATAGCCAGTGATACCTTCATCAATCGAAAGTAGAAACAACTCCAGTCCATATTGGTACCGCTCATTGAGCGTCTTCATTACATAGGCAAGGACTGTGGAATCTGGATAACAGTCAATCCATGAAATTCTCTCGCTTCGACTCTTGCTAACCTTTTCCTCCAGAAGCTCCAATGGCTACACGGTCACCAGGTTTGAAAAGCTGAGCGTCCTGGATGGTATTATGGATCTCCGTCTCAAAAACCGTGAAAAAGCATTCTTTGCAAACATGATCCCCAGTTTTTGGTCGTCTGATTATTGCTCGCGCTTTTGTACAAAGTTGACAGACCCTTGGTGGCATTGTTGTGGTCGGCTCCAAACAATGAGTGCAGTCGCGGCTTGAACACGGTCTACGATGCCGCCTGATGCCCTACAAGAGAGCACATCGCTTGCATTGCGCCGATTCCTGCTCACGAAGACGGTTCACTTCCCAATCGACTCGTTCCATTTGCTACGACTCCTCATAGCCAACACGCCCGCCACCCAAAATGACCACATACTTCAGGATTCGCGTTATTCACCGTTCATATGGACACCTCGTCTAAAATTGACTGATTTGTTCAAATTCGAGGAGATGTTGGAAGGGTGGGCAGAGAAATGGGAGCACGGAACGATTGCAATCATCAAAAACCGAGACTATCGTAATGATGGCATCTCAAGCAGTTCCCTTAGCGTTGTAGGGGCGATTGTTCCGGATAGTGCCGCCCCAAGGAAAAGAAAAAGAGGCGAGGATGTGGTGTCTGGTAAGTTTGGTCAGCCCAACCGCGGCTGAACATAGACTGATACTTGATACGTTTGCAGACGACTCCGAAACCACTCACTCGCAGCTCCCAGCCGTTGCTGCTATGAGTGGCATGTCAGCGGTTGACCGGGAGATATTTAGTTTGCTCAGTGAGCCGACAGCAAAGCAGAAGTTGGTGGCCGAGCAGGTATGTTTGCAATTTCTTCATATGTCACTCATTCATATGATCTCCTTAGCATGCATCAACGACTGGAGTATTCGAGCCTATCTGTCCCTCCATTACACGAGACGACTGCGCAAAGGCGGGAAGATTGGGCTGCTCGAAAGTCCACTTCCTGCCAATCATACGCCCTCACACAGATACTTCCTTAGGAATGTGTTCATATTTGAATACTTGTTTCTCCGAGCCTATGGTGAGCTGGTGTTCAGTTTTGAATTCTTGTTTCTTAGGAACTTCCAGTACTCTATGTCTCCTTCAATCCATCCACTACCATCAGTTCCGCGACCTGCGGGTTCAGTCGCTCTCCCATCTGGACTCGGCGCGGGCGGTAGAGGCAAGGAGAAAGCACCCTGTCGATACCTCCACTATGAAGTCGATATTGCGACTCCTACATCAGAAGAACAAGAAATACCCGAGAATGACTACGAAAACGATGATGAATATAGCGGTATGCCGGCAAGAAGGAAGACAGAGAGGCCAGAAAAAGCGAAGCGAACACATAGAATCGAACTTGGTTTGGGTCCTGATGGAAAGGGATACAAAGTCGTATGGATCGACTATCTTTTTTCTCACCATAATACGTCTAACAATGCGTTGAACAGCTACCGCCTCAGTGGCTCAATTGCGACCTGAGGAATTTCGATTGCTCCGTTCTTGGCAAATTTCACGTCATCATGGCGGACCCACCTTGGGACATCCATATGAGTCTGCCTTATGGGACAATGACCGACGATGAGATGCGAGGCATGAAGATTCCCATGCTTCAAGACGAAGGTCTCCTATTCCTCTGGGTCACTGGACGCGCTATGGAACTTGGGAGAGACTGCTTGAAAGCCTGGGGGTAAACACCCATTCATTGCCCTTACATTCACCCGCTTGACATCGCAAATAGGTATCACCGGATCGACGAGATAGTGTGGGTGAAGACCAACCAATTGCAGAGAGTGATCCGTACGGGACGAACGGGCCATTGGCTGAATCACACGAAAGAGCATATGCTTATAGGGGTGAAACTCCAGCCAGATGGATCGCTCAAAATTCCGACCTGGGTGAACAGAGGATTGGACGTGGACGTGATTGTGAGCGAAGTCAGGGAGACTAGTCGAAAGCCGGAAGAGGTCTATGGGCTGATCGAGCGGTTATGTCCTGGTGGACGGAAAGTTGGTTCGTATGTCTACCATCAAGGAAGACCTCGCACTAATGCTCATGAAAGAGATATTTGGGCGAAAGCATAACGTTCGACCAGGCTGGTTGACATTGGGAAATCAGCTTGGGACAGACCGAATATACGAACGGGATGTAGTTGAACGTATTAGGGCGAAGTAAGTCACACTCCTCCCTTCCATTTGATTGTGCTGACATATTTCAGATATCCGGAATCAACTCTAGAAGTTACACCACTTTCAGACGACATCGAAGTTCATTGATCTCGAACAGTTTGCCTCGTAGAGACCAGCAGATCAATAGACTCGGACTCGGGCTCGGACTCGGACTCGCTTTCTTCCTGCAGATATGCTATTATGCACAATCTATTATCCGAACAAACATTCACCCTCGATACTGAATAATATTTGGAAGTCAGGGACTGGAGTTTGGAACGAGCACTTGTGGAACACGAGGTGTTTCCGTTACAGCCGTTCCCGCATCCTGTTCAGCCTTATCTAGAACTACTTCCTCACCAGATGTGTTCGAATCAAGGAAGTAGAGCGCCTTTTGGATCATCTTTGCGAATGCTTGCAAATGTTCCACCATTTTGGCTGTACTAGAGTGAGTATGACCTGGTTTTAGATAGAATAAAGAAAGCTACTTTGAGACTCTTCTTCTGTGATACATTCGTAGACCTTTGCTTCTGCTGGACCCACAGCTTGCTCATGTTCAGCGAGAGGTCTGGCAGCTGCCCACGCGTGGAGCTCCAAACATGCAGCATAGAAATCTGATATGTACGCGCTAAGATTACCAGAGCAACCTGACTTTAAATGCTACCTTGCATAAGCTCTGGGGTATCAGGAGACAGTGAGCCGAGGAATTGGTTTGGGATTGGAGTATTCTTACCTTCGTACCTCTTTCGTCTCTGTTTCTCTATTTCCTCTATCTTCTCTTGAATAACTTGCTCGTCCAGATCATCCTGCAGCGGCTGGTCCATGACGCGTTTTAGCCATTCGAGTCTGGTTTCTTCTGGTCTCTTGTCTCCATAAAATACATTCCCGGGTTCTTGGTCATTGCTCTCCATCGTCCTTAGTACGGCGACGCTCGCCACTGAATCGAAGTCGGAATGGAATGAGAGGCAGGCTCAAAGCAGAAGCGGGCCCCTGAATTTCGGTTTCGTTGTCGCTTCCCAGCTTTGGCCCCAACCAACATGAGCTCCCAATCGCCTCCAAGCCTGGTCAACCTTTTCTTCGATACCTTCAAACCTACGACTTATGTCCCCGCCCAAGAGGACTATGACGGGTTGGAATATCGCTATGCTCGCTTCGTGTTCAGGCCAGCGCGTGAGTTTTTCCCGCTCCTCTGTTGTCAAAGTGACCCCGAACGCTGATATCTTCAATCACCAGTGTTCATATTTGAGGGGATCTTGCTCGGTTTTATCGTCGTCTACGCAGGCGTATATCTCTACGCGAACTATTCCAACTCGCGTCGGGCCCAAAAATGGTTGAAGGCGCATTCCGAACTGCTCTCTTCTCAATTCTCAAAGCCAGCTACCCCTTCATCTCTTCTTACGGATGGCGCGGCGGACATGTTCGCATTCAGCACTGGTCGTCGAAACGTCCAGTCTCTGCATACCATATTCACCTTTTTACCACACCATGACCTGTTTCAACTCGCATTTACGTATGGGTGGATCATGTATGACTTGAGGTATTCCCCAAATGACGATGTCACGCTCGATTTCCGTCTTGGGACTACTGGATCCGCGTCTGGTGCAAATATACCAGGGTTTGTGTGGGCTATTGTGGATAAGAACGAATTGAACACCATCAGGACAAGCCGCTGGGACTTGGTAAGCTCTCACCTTTTCACGAACGGGTATCACTCGAATTTTGGGGGCTAACCCTGTCTTCTGCTTAGACGTTGACGAAAACCCAAGATAATCATACCGTTCCAAGCGACTGTGTGGTCATGTCAGAAGTGGCGGATGTGACGGAAGCGTTGCTCAAGCACTCCGCGACAGCACCTTTCCTTACAGCACTGAAGGACGACAATGCCCTCAAGTACTTCAAATCATTCACTGTAACACCTTAACCTTTTACGGTGTTTCTGAACACTAATTCCTCTATAGATCACTGACCTTCCCCCAACTCGTCCTAATGGACGGCTCGATGCCTCACAAAAGGAGAGACACGTCACTCTCTCGCTCAGGTTGGCCTCTTCCGAGTCTGAAATGGCCAAAACTGTACAGCTCGTAAAAGCCGTATTTGGAATTATTGATGCCTTGGAAAGCGGTCGATACAACATTCGTGCAGAGGTCCGTCCTTCCATTTACACCCCCTTCATCCACAGAACTTACAAGACAATGTACTATAGTCTGTACGCAAGCTCAAGATTGCCCGAGAAGAACTCGATAAGGAGCTACTCAAGGATGCAACCGAGGAGAAGAGCAAAGAGGTGAGAACCGATTTCGCAAACGAACAAATTCCTCTTGCTTTCTTTCTTTCTTGGGCGTAGCTGACGTTCTCTGTCTGTATCAACTCAGGCCGAAGAGAGCAAGCGGGCTGCCAAGCGGAGAGCCGAAGAGGAACGTCTCTCTAAACTCAGTGCGGAGCAACAACGAAAGGCGATGGAAAAAGAGAAGAAAAAGGCTCTGAGGAAGGGTACGGCCAAGGTTCGCATGGGCTAGGGTATTCAAGGCGCCTTGGATGTATGTCTGGAGTGGTAATGTAATCCCCTCCAAAAAACCGTCGAAGATCCCTTTCTTCTTTCATCTTCAAACGGATCAGGATACACTTTTCGCCTCACACTGTTGTTTCGTTGCTTGTTGTCGTCACAGAAACATGTAATGCCCGCTAGTCAGACTGGGGTATGGCACTCTGTAGCATTTCATGAAAAGCCTGCTGATACAAAAAGCAATTAATACGTAGCAGTTGGGGGTCAGGGGGCTACGGAAAAAGTAAATAAAATGAAAGGGGATATGGCAAAATGGAAGAAAGGAACGTTGAGTGAAAGGATATCAAAACAAATGTGGATGCAAGGAATAAGATTCTAGTGAGAGCAAAGAGTGTGGTGGCGGAGAAAGGAAAAAGAATTAAGATTCGAAAAAGAAGGACCTTGAGAAGGTCAGAATATGTGATTATAAAATATGTACGAGAGGAAGGGAAACAATGGTTTGGCAGGAACGACAGGTCGAAAAGTGACGGCGTAAATAAAGCAAAAGGAGGGCTGGGTTTAGTCCGTGCAGGTGAGAAAGTTGAATGTGATGTGTTGGATACAACGCCGTCGTTTCTCGATCGGCTATGGTGTGCGTACGGTTGCGACTTGGTGCAAAAGGAGAAGAGATAGAATGCACGATGAGTATCTGGTTGGTTGGTGGCGTGTCTTACGTTTGTTGTAAGAGAATGAAAGTAAATGAAAGGGGGGGGGGGGAAAGATAGGGCCTGGTCGTGAGCGGGCTTTGGTGAGGAAGGGGTCCCGGTAGCGACTGCTTTAAACACAAAAAAAAACAGGGAAGGGCTCGTGAAAAATGCGAGAGGATAGATTATGTAGGTTGAACTGATTGCAGTAAGCGATGAGGAAAAACTTGGTGATAGATGGTGGAATGCAGTTGACTTTGAATCTCGGGTTCTGGTCGTGACGTTGGCCGGCGAATAGATACGAAACTGGATGATGACAACCTCCGCCGATAGGCTTGTTTACAAGGGGCAGCTCTTCTCTGCCTCACAGACACCCCCGAGTTAGACAGCCGCCGGTGATTCGTGCTTCGACGCGGACCCAGACGTGGATTCGCCTTCGGCAGCACCAGGGGTGGCAGACATGACGAATTCCTGAGCAAAGCTGTTTACGTCAAAGCCAGCATCGCTGAATGTCATATCTCCAACTCCAACGCCCGCTCCCAATAAGGCATCTCCCCCTGAGAGGCCTTGGCCTTGATGGTCAATAAAGTTCATCGCGTCAAGGGAGCCAAAAGTCGAACTCGCAGTATAAGACGAGGAGCTGGCATCGAGGGAACCTGCAGGGAATGATGCTTCTGACTGCACATAAGGCGACTCATTGAGCGCTGCCATCATGGAACCCATGCCAGGAGCGGCGCCATATTCTGCTCCTGCGCCCATATTAGGGGAGAGCGTGAAGAACTGCTGCTGGATGACCGGCTCGACAGAGGCCGCTACGCTATTTGTTGACAATGCAACCGCCCGAAGCACATTGAGGGCAATCCAATCACTGTATGGCATCTCGATCAATATAAAGGAACTCATAGTCACAAATGAGCTTACTCTAAGAATAACTTGAGAATTTGGAATGCGCCAAATGCAGGATCACTTCGAATCGTCTGGATTACCAATCAGCGACCATCACAAATTCGATAAGTCACGAAGAGAACATACCAGGTCACGCATGATTTGGCTTGTCACGTAGCCCCATCGAATCAACACGCTCCTGGAACTAAGCGTCGTCCGATCTTCGGGTCGATTCGTGCCCATCAATCGTTCGCAACAATCGTCCGCCCAGATCATGACATCCCTCACGGGTTCACTGGACCTTTGTAGGGCATCCAACAGTGTCACAAAGTCATGCTCGAGTAGCTGGATCAAGTCTTCATGTCGGCAGTTGCATACCAGGGCTGATTGATTCCTGACGGATTCGAAATCAATCTCGTGCCAGGCTCGACGCATATCTGCCATTTGTTTCGGGTTCTGAAGCACAGTCGCGAGCGCCTGTGTCACTTGATAGATGTCCAGGAACCGTACTAAACGAGGAAGAGCAGCGGCGTGGGAAGGAAGTTGTGTCAGCCCAATTCACGCCAGCGATCCTCGGGTATAAGGTTACATGACACGATGCTCGCCTCGAGTGGGGCATCGCAAGGGCAGAGGGTAACAGGATGATCGACTCACAGACTAAATGCCCAAAGCGGGCTCCCAGCTCAACCTTCGGCTCTACAAACGTACTCCCATAGTTTGCTAGTGCAACCAACAAAATCTTTTCCATTTGATCCGCCAGTCC
>WSTO01000214.1:0-18650 GCA_019627685.1 Serendipita sp. 399 | reverse complement strand
AAGTGGTCTGATTCACGGAGGCTGAACCACAGGGGCTCCGAATATTTTCAATCAGACTGTAGTTATTGCGCGCCCTGTATGTGTGTGTGTGAGACAGAGAGAGAAAGGTAGAGTAAGTGGTTCATGAATCGCGAGAGACGAGTGGGGAACCAACGAAACGTACGTGTAGTAGCTACCAGATAGAGGTCCCTCAAAAACGGAACGAGCAGCCGCTATCCGCCAAAAAAAATTAGCGATGTTACTGGAAGGAGTCAAAGAAGTAGACTCACCAATGTGATAGCTATATCCCTCGAAAGAGTAGGCGGAAGAATGAACGGCTCGGACATTGGCGTCAAGTCTGTACCAGCCACGCTGAAAGTAGGTATACATCAGCATAAGCCCTGGAAACGTGATAGCGAAGCCAAGAGGATGGAAATGCCTACGCACGTAGTAGACAGTTTCGATGCCAAACGAATATCCAATCGGGAGGTCTATCTTCAAGGAGATTTGACATCCTTTCTCCCTTATCGCATTGTTTACCCCAGGTCCACCAGTGCCATACATGTTGCTATACAGGAACGTAAGGTTGGCCAGGTCGTCTGTAAGTGAAGGGAACATGATCAGCTACAGTGCTGATTCTCTCAACCTTAAAGATCAATGGCTCGTGGATACAGCCATGCTATAGGCAGCATACGTACTGCTCATCGTAACGCCCAAAGTCTTTGCTGGGCATCCTTTGCCTTTGAATAAGATGCTTGTGCTAGAGGGAGAGGTGTGGTTAGCCTGCGTGATCATGTACGTTGAGAGAGACTTGAATCGACGAACTCACATGTTAAACCCTACTGGCCTTCTTTTCTCCAACGACTGGACTGGGGTCGGAGATGCACCGGAGACCGTGAACAGAGTAGCTATGGCTACAATAGCGATGATAAATTTGAACATGGGGAGTAAAGATGCCCGTCGTGCGTGTATGAAGTCTGGAGGGTAAGGAGGAAGGAGGCGATGGAGGCGGCGGATCACCTCTCCTCTAGAATGCTCAGTTTATATACCGCCAGATACAGCAGCACCTGAAAATCTGAATTCAATATATGGATTAAGGAATCTCTAGCGGTGGAAATGCTGACATCTCGGTCATCTCCGCCCAACGCTGAAACTTCGTGTTTATCGTTCGCCAATCGCTTGTTTGTCTCAGTCACGTCCTAGTATGAATGTGGGTTCACGTATAGAGTCGACGCCCATGCTCGCTCCGTGAAGACCATCATCGCCGACGATTTGAATTTGGACAGTAAAGGAGTAAAGTGGTATTCCCGGTCCCCATTTTCGGGCGAACATCAGTACAGTACCTGGCAAAGGTAAAAATAGCAGGGCTTGGCAAAGCTCAGACTAGTTGCTTGACCGGTTCGATCGTTCGCCGGGCTGGTCGAAGGCATGCGCGTGCGTTGCAGAACGCAGACGTAAAGGGTCGGGCTGCTCGTTGGAGGAACAGGCCGTCACGGAGAGGAGGTCCTTGGACTCCCTTGATTCTACGTAGGAAAGCATGACTCGCTTCCGTAGAAATGTGCGCTTAGCTTGATGCCGTTGGCAGCACGCTCGGAGCATGGACGTGAATGGATATTATCAGCATCCATGTCATTCCAAAAGCGTATTCAAGATTATTCCTCCAAATGCATTGCGTGGTAAATCAACGGGTTTCTCGTGCAGCCCTATTAGGTGGGCGTGGTCGGAGTCTAAAAGGGACAGGGCCCACTTTTGGAGTAACGCTCGATCGACCCAAGGCCTCAAACACAACATGCAGAATTAACGAATGGGTTGAAGACGACAACTGTGTCTCGATAAATATGGATTTTCGAAGCATGACCGTCGTCGGGTCAAACGGGACTTCGACACCGGGGTCTACATCTGATCGTCAAGGGATATACAAAGGAGAATGAGCACAAATAAGCTATTGGGATCATGTTTAGGAACACCTCTTGCAGTATCCCGCAATAAACTGCCACCTCGGCTACTTTCTTTTCGTGTTCCTCTTCAAGGGTTTTCATCAGCACGATGAAGTCTCTAATGAAACCATATACCTACCGTCAATGAGGCAGAGGAGTCATCCGTTCTGGGACGCTAATTGTACGGCAATATCGAGATGAATGTGAATACGAGACTCCGCACTGACCTCTCTCTCACCTTTCCGAATGTTGGTGCATTACGACTCCCGAGAGGAAAAGAACCAGCAGGCATTACGTTCGCATTTGTGATTCCTGCCGCAGACCGGCTACTCGCATTCGGTCCTCCTGATGCCGATAGGGAACTGCCTTGATTGCGAGCCACACTCTCCTCATGTTCCTTGCCTAATGCCCATAGAGACTCCGAATACAGCAAAGAGGCGAGTACTACAGCACCGCGAACCACCACTGTTAGAGACATGCTCTCTGGAAATTCTTGGTCTAATTTATTGTTGGGTGTTGTCGCGAGTTGGAGAGGGCAGAGCTGCCTGGATGCCGTTTCCAGCCATCCATAAGATCAAGCACAGATTATATAACCTTAAGGCCTGACACAGAACTGAATGTGCTGGTTGAATCTGTGGACTGGCATCCCTTCCGTACGCTTATATATCGAATCAAAAACTCCGCCGAACCTCGCCTATGTGACCTGTTTTCGATGTATTCGCAGACGCAGCAATCAACCAGCTTCAGAAGAATAAAATCCGACAGTCTCTTGGACAACGGCACGTCCGGCTTCTGGCTTGAACTGCCAGTCGACCGAAAACCCGGGACGAACCCCAAGATGGAGGACGTATGAGTGAGCTAGCTCCTCATTCTGATATTCAAAGAAACAATAAGTTTGATAAACTATCAGTCGATTGAAGAAAGCAGAACGGAAGTACTACGCAGCCTCTCTCATATGCACGTCTAGTTTTGGGTCTCAATCGACTCAAATCAGTCAAGGTAAACACAACAAATATCATGTATTCAGACTTGATAAAAGCGAAAACATCCAAGGTAGCCTCCCTCTCGCACCAAACAACGACGACAACGAGAAATTAAGGACTGAAGAATCTTGCCTCATGCATACAGTCCTCTGGACTTTATGGCTGTCGTCTATCTGACCGATACTGACCCACAAGCTGCGGATACGAGAAAGCATTGAGTTCTGGGACCATTACTGCAAGAACGCGATTCAGAATCATGTTCAGCAACCGCCGAGCAGCGCTTCTCCCTGGGCTCCTCTCGTCTCCGTTGTCACTGGCCCCTTCATCACGGCTGGGCTGCTGTTGTGTGGATCGTTGCGGTCTTGCGGTAGTTTCATGGCCCTCTGTGTTCGATGATTCCACTGGACTAGGAATGGGTGGTACTCGCTGATCGCTAGCACCTCCTTGCATCCTAGTACTAGCATTTGCTGACTCGGTACTGTCGCCCAACCCTATAGTCGCCATTGCTGTGGTTACCGGTTGTTGGCTTTTGGTTTCGTTCTTGCAGTCTACATGGGTTTCCTCACTAACATGTGAGCGAGGGACTATATCGATATCTTTGATGATCTGATTCGAGGTGCCTGTGACAGTTCGTGCATTTCCGTCCTCCTTAACGTTATACTTGCCATTTGACAAGGTTTTGCGGGTTTTGGATGGTTGAAGTCGCTTTGGTCTTGTGGCGGTGGACGTACGACGTGCCACTGTCGGTGCTATTTCCACTCGAGTCGGCACAGGTGGTAGCGCCCCTTGGTCGCTCGATACATCTGAATTTTGGATCGTGTCCTTAGCCCCCGACCATGCGCCGTTGTTCCGACTCGTAGTCGCTATACTCGTGGTTGTCACCTGCCGGCGCACTGTATCGTTCTTATCACTTGTATCACTTGCTTTGGTCTTCGCCATGACGCGTGAACTAGTTGCTGATTCTAGTGAGGGAACAGTAGGATGTTCCTTTGAACTAGAGTTCGACGCAATACTCAAATCGCCCAAAGGTCTCTTCGGCGGATTTACATGTGTGTCATCAGCAGAATTCCCATTGGCGTCCCTTTCCTTTCTTTTGGCTTGTGTGTTTGAGGCAGGCCTGCCATTATAAGACCTGCCACCGTATGATCCCCCAGCATAAGATATGCCACCCGAATAAGATCCGCTGTCGTAATGAGGCCCACCACTAGAGTAAGAACTGCCGTAGTGGGAACCGCCAGAATAATACCCTCCACCGTAAGAGCCACCTCCGCTAGACCGGTCGCCATGGTGCGATCTGCTTTTGTCAGGTTTATCGTCACCAGAATCCTTCTTCCGATTAATTTGATGCGCTTTTTGCGCAATAGCATCCCTCATCATAGAGGGATGAACACCCGTGGTGTGGAAAATCCATGCGAGGTAGCTTTCATCGATCCTGAGGCCATGGGCAGGACTAGTACCGTTGCTAGCATTAGTACCTTGCTGGTCCGATAAAGCGGGTTTAAAGGGTGAAGCTCGGTCAAGACCCTCGATCGTCCAGCCGCCTTCAGCTCTAGCTCTCTGTAAAGGGATATACTTTAGCTCATTTTTAGCTCATTTTTTAATAATACGCACATTCACAATGTCATCGATGTTTGAGCCAGGCTCGATGCTCAATCCAATCCCACCTCCGAACCAGTCGCTCATTGGGCGTAGCGTCGAAAATCAACACTTTATTGGCGCCAAAAGGAAAGGTTTAATTCGATAGATTCCACAAAGTCTAACGAGCGGGCACAGCTGGCTCGAGGGGTTTCTCCGTGCAGTAAGGACGAGGGAATGTGGGGGGGAAAGGGGGGAGGGAAAGCATCGAGCCCACAAAATTTATTCTCTGTGAATGAATTTGTTAGGTTCAAAGTGCAGTGAAAGCCTGTGTGGAAGAGGCGGTCAATTCGATCGATCGTAGAGAATGGCATTCCTAGTGTGGACGTTGGAGGCGGGTTTACATGAACTGAAAGGACCTACGTTCTCAAGAAAGAGAATGTCGATAAATAAAGTTCCAGCCTGGGGTCCACACAGAGGGTATTTTGGTGCAAGTTGTGGTTAGGTTCAACGTACCGTACGTACAGATAAGGGCGTGGTCCTGCGCATATCCGCCACTTGGGAAATGGGACATCCAAATGAATTTCATATACAAGATTTCGTCGAGCGCTTACGTAACCAAGTCATAACTTGGACCCAGTCTTTCATTCACTCGCCTATATCTTCGGAGCCAACGTCTCGATGGTATTGATATATCTGACAGACTCTTTTCTCTTTATACAGGCACACGACGTCTATAATCCTCCTTACGAAGTGTTCCAACCTTGACGGCTTTGTTCCTCTCGACCTCCACCGCAATATCCGTGCTGCCAGATGATGAGCTGTGTTAATCACAATGGCGAAAAAATCGAATTATTTATCGATTTCGATCTCAGCAAGGATCTCGCCGAGCATAATCAAGTGACGAGTGGTCGACCGTACCACTGGAGTACAATTCCATTCACAGCAATCGAGCTCCTGACAAAGTCTGACGAGATTCATACGCTTCAACACGATTTTGAATCCACGCTCTATACTCTAGTTTGGGCCGCCGTAGGGTATCAAGGCTGGAAGATACCCAGCGGAGATCCATTGAGGAAATGGCGCGTTGGATCCCCAATTGACATAGAAACCGCCAAGTACTCGTTCATAGGTAGGGATCGAACCTATGACTCCATTATCGGATTTATGGTGGACAAGTACGAGATCTTACGGGATCCTATCGAGGCACTCAGGGAAATGGTTACTGACAATCCCAGCTCTCGGCGTACAAGAAAATTCACGAAACAGCCAATCGTGCAGTCTTTTGATCATGAAGAATACTTAGCCGTGCTTCGTCAACCTCTGCTGTAGCGTCTTCTGCTCATAAATTACAGATCCAAGCTCGATCTGTGGTACTGCGCTACGTCTAGTTCTCCAGTATATCTAGCGTTTATGGTTTTCTGTAGGAAGATATTTTTGTTCCTTGGTAGTCGTTTCTGTACTGCATATATCTCAGCAGACTTGGTCAGCTTCCTTTTGACGATCGACCCTGTGATGAGCACTTGACAGTTCCTCTTGGGAGGCATAGGGAATGATTAAGTTTCAACCTGTTTTCCGAGACGGTGTTATGCGAGGAACGTCAAATTACGAATAGTAGATCCTTGGTTCTTTTCCTCTTTCTCCCGCTTTTACGCTCTCCAATCTTCTCTAGTCGAAATTTGCGGCTAGATCCTCAAGACACCCGCATCTGGATGGGCTGAATCGAGTGAGCATAGACACTAGAAAAGCAGAACGCTTCTCAGAAATGATGCTTCGAAGAAGCTACTATTATCACGAGATGAAATATCAGGACCACCTTGTATGCATGCGTGTAGCAAAATCGGGTACAGAAAGAAGAAAGAGAGGGAAAAGAACGGGAAGGATGGGTATGTGGTCTTGGATATTGCCATGGTCGATACAGGAAGTTCATCTGCCACCTCGATGACTTTCCCTCTCCTCGAATCTTCTATTTGCCCTCACCCCACAGAGCAATGGAAGTCACTCCACCCTTGCGGGAAAAGTGGGATACAAAATACTTCCAAGGCTGGCATTCGCTAACCGCTGTAAGTCCGATATCTTGAGTGGCATTCCTCGTCGTCACTGATCGTACCACGCGTTGTATCCATCTTCCTCCTGAATTCCATTCGTTGACTCGTCATATTGCTAGAGCTGACTTTACAAGTGTCCTTCGATCTTGGGTTCGAAGAACTATCCATCGTAGACTGGATTTGACGGAACTGTATCTATGTCCTTTTCCTGCATTTCCAGTTGGGTTCACTAAATAATGATTTCTTGTTCGTTCTCGTTCAGCTGGTGTGCGCATTTCTATGGAAGGGGGAGGAACACGGGGATTCTCGATGGATATACTTGTAGCAAGCTTGGATTGCCATATTGAGTTCGCCTTGAGTTTTTTGTTCAAATTTGGAGATACGCACGCACTCCAAACCCTAATACGACAACTAGAAGGAGAATGGCAATAGATTTGTCTTTTGACAGGCGCCACCGAAATGTCCTCCATGCGGAATTGCCTGTCCCTGGGGATCTTATCACCGGAAAGACGTTGTGCTTGAATTCAAACGATGAAGCCGAGGGTGGTGGGTGCGATGGATGGGATGGACGGGATGAGTGCGGAGAGTGCGGCGGGTGGACTTGCGCGCTATGAATATGAGGCCCCCATGTGGAACTCCTATTCCCAGGCTCGATGGTGGAGATTGTCCAGATGGAGCGACGTGAGCTCATTTCGTAGTCTAGGACGGCGCTCGAGCCGAGGTATGCTGCTCTACTGGCACTGTCGCTAGCGTTCGGGCCTTCCGTTGCCGAGAGAGCGAATAATTCTGATTGATAGTCGAGGTCATTGGGATGTGAATCTGGATTGCTATGTGGGCGGGACGCATATGCGTTATTCTCTGAGAAGGAACCTGGCCGTGGGGAGGAGTCTCGACGGTACACCATTGCTACTTCCGTATAGTTGTTCTTTCAGGGATCGGTAGGCCGCTTCAGGTTTTATAGGCCATGTGCACAGCGCAGCGAATTGTACGGCGAGAAGACTGCTCGGTGACATCCTGCTGACTAGCTGGCATGCTGTGGGACGGAACGACCGGAGATTGTCACCCTATTTTATCCTATAATGATTGGACGGGTCAGATAGAGCCTCCAACATCTCCCATCGTGCATGCACCCCAGCCTCAATTCGCTCGAATGAAGAACCAACCATATTGCGACCAGTTTGCAATCTTGGTCGGTCATACCATGCATCAATTTTTTTTTGCGTGAGGATTGGACAAGCTTAGTGCTTTTCGAAAGAGGGTGCGGGCTGGACGAGTACGAATCCAAAGTCCACTCAATTTGGGCCCCACCTTGCGCTGCTTTTCGAGTCGACACTCCAGCGTTGGACCTCATCTAGCTCGGGAAGATAGCCAATGCCTACACAAGCATTGAATATTGTCTATGCTTCTCACAACCAAGTCGTTCCATAGTTGTCCCATTTTACGCTGGTCCTCAAATTTTACTTGTCCCAATCCGGATGAAAACGAGAGGGATTATTCATCAACATGTCATAGTAGATGAACGCTTGTCACAACTAGTAGTAAGGAGAATCTACTTTCACAGGAAACTACCAGGAAAGTATTTATGTCGATGGGTTTAGGAACTGGAAATCGCAAGGGGAAGGAGAAGTTCTAGAGCCTTGAGGTTTGCCATGGTCGACGCAAGAAGTCTACGGTCTTCTTCAATAGCTTTTTCGCTCCTCGACTCGTCTTTCTATTCGGGCCATCGCCCACACGAGCAACGGGGGCGAGTCGAGATGGTTCGAAGCCCGCTATGGGAGACTCCTCCGAATCTGTTGATACTCGTAGGTTGTTCGCTCTTCTCATATTTTGGGCCGGACTTGGCATCGTCGTCCATTCTGAACCATGATCCGCCCCTATAATTGCCCTCTCCTTGTGTGCCAGGTTCCGATCCATGTTCCCGATGTTTGGTTGCGGTAGAATGCTTCCTTTATTGCTAGGATTCGGACCTCTTGTTGCCAATAGAGAATACGGATGTGGCGACGGCAAATAGCTGACGCTCATTGAGCCGTCATCTGACGGGGAACTGTGTAAAGATTCCAATCGACGACTGTGCTGACTTGGTACTGAGCGGGCTTTGTGCTGAGAAGCCGGTATTAGTGAGGGCAGCGAGTCGACTTGTGGGCCAACGAGTCGTGAACTGGTTACGCCTATATCGGAGAGATGCGACCTCTGCAGATAGCCCTGGCTCGGATCAAGAGATTTCTCCAATCCGGAACTTACGTCACCTGCTTCTGGGAGGACGCTGTGCTGAGGATATAGCAACGAGACAGGTGGTTGTCGGTACTTGCCGGTGGCGATCCCATAGGTTGGGTGTTCTGATCTGCGTGCTTCTCTACTGGAGTCAAGATTTGCAACAGCGTTATCGCTAGAATTTGGACCTCCTACTGCCGACAGAGAATACCGATGTGGTGGATGCCTATAGTCATGATGATTTGGTGCGTAATAATAACTATGGGGTACGTCTACACCAAGAGGTCAGATTTTTCCAGGTTTACTATTGCTAATGGGACCTTCTGTCGCCGATAAAGCGAACTTTGGAGGTGGAGTGGAATGGAGGCGGGGGGCACTGAACTTCATTACTTCTAGACGTGACCAACACATTGGATCGTTTACCGCACGGGTTATATAGGCCGTGCTCATGTATAGAGAGCGAGGAGACTGTCAATCAATACCCTGAGACTGGCGCCGAACCGCATTTTGAGAGGGTGAAAACCAAGCTGTGATTGGTTGTCCAACGAATCGATCGGCCACACGAGTGTTCAAGGGAACCCCAGCTCAACTCGGTCAAATGCGCGGGAACAAAACCCCTGTATTTACTGTTTTCAAATTCCAGTGTCGAATTTTGGGTGAAAGATAGCCAACGCCAAAGCCACTTGTGGTAATACTCTGCGCATCGTCATGATACTTACCGAGATGTAGCACCCCCAAATAGCAAGCGAAAGAATTTCATGCAGTCAGGGCAATCAGAGCGTGCCTTTCTTCGTCTGAGAGCTAACGCATAAAGAAAGGCGTGTATTCTGAGCCACGGCATATCGGCATATGGCTATACAGATGAGAAGGAGGCAAACACCGATGAGAGAGAGTTGGAGACAGGAAAAGATGTGAACAAAATGATGTTGAGCGAGGCAGAACGGATAGGCGACTTGCGATAGGACTGATGCTGAAGGCAAAGACGAATGAAGCAGAGAAGGCGACGAGGCAATGAGTGAGAAACCGGACACGAGCAATACCACCGAACGGTAACGAAATTGAGAAAGAGATTGCGAAGATGAATGGGCGATAGGGGGACGTGATGATGAAGGTTGGAGTCGAAACGCGGAATACGCTAGGCCCGTGAGTGACAAGGGTTAGACGCTACCGTCCCAACCACCAGCCAAACAAGACCAACGTCTATCTCCGACGGCGTGGAGAAAGGTCCGAGAGGGAAACAGTGATAGGCTCGACCGATTCTTCAGAATCAAGGATTTCATAGTCCACTTGGAATGGATCAAACCAAGGGGTTTCCCAATGGAGACCAAACGAAGAGGAGGAGAACGTATGGTCTGGATCAAATGGCGTGCGCGCCCTCTCGGCGAAGAATTCTCGCTCCAATTGCTCGTACAGATCCACATCCCCGACTGGACGAAGGTGAACGCCAAACTCGGCAAACGGAGCCGAATCGACAATCTCCATGGAATCAAACCGATCTTCTTCTTCGTCGAACAAATGATTCCAGTGCTCTTCTTCAGTCCAACTGATCGTAGGGTCGCCGATGGACGACTCTGGGGGTACACTCATAGCACCTTCCTCGCTCAGCACGGATTCGAAGGATCGAGAGGTGAAGGAAGCGGAAGAATCGTCCGAGTCGCTTAGGGGAGGAGGCATGACGTCTTCAGCAAAGATTGAAAGGGGAGGAGTCGTACCCTGGCTTACGCATCAGTAACCGTTACGGGAACGGAGGAGCGTGATCACAACTTACTCGAGCAAAATCGACAACTTGCGTCTCCAATGGCTCGTATTCTTCCTCTTCATCGGATAGGTACTGAGTAAACGAAAGCGGCACACACCGGCGACGAGGAGGTGGCGAGGGTGGCAAATTCGAGACGAGCGACGCCTTGCCGCCTTTCGAAATCGAAGTTGACGATCGAAGCTTCGGTTGCGATTGCTTGCTCGTCTTCCGTTGCTCCTTTGGACGAGGGAATCGCGGAGCTGCCACCCGGCTCACAACCGTTCTGGTCTGTCCTTTAATACGTGGAGCAGCAGTACGCGCCTTGGAAGTGGATCCAGATTTCACCTTGGGACTCTGCTGAGCGTGCTTTCGAGCGATGTAGCCTGCGACTACCTCCTCCACCCGTGCAGAGAGTTCATCGCCTTGAAGTCCACTGAGGACCAACTCCGCAATCTGTTTGCATTGGAGTTCTTCCGGATTCAGACGGATCTCTTTCTCTTTGGTAGGAATATCGATGTCCTTTAGAGCCTTTGATTTGCTGGACTTTGAAGGAGCGAGCGAAAAGCTGGGAAAGTTCCTCTGATGAATACGTAATTCATCTTCGCTCAACTGAAAGAAAAGCTGTTTCTCGGCTGCTGGAAGACCGGCCCAGACGAAGGAGACGATGCGCGAGATCTGACGATGGTCTTTGCAAAAGTCGAGATGACTAGGGAGAACTTGCATAGAGTGGAAGTGGGAGCGGAACAAGATGAAGGCGTTCCGAGGGCGGGGGACATGGTTGGACGGTTTGCGTTTCGAATGGGATGGCCCACACTGATTGCGAGGAGGAAGCGTGAGTTGCTCTGGGATAAACCAAAGACGACTGTTTCTCGTCATTGGGAGAACGTCTAGAGGACTTTGGAGGTCATGGATATTGAGATTCTCCGCGATATCATCCTGTGATGCGGCTGGACGATCCGCTTGGTTAGTGGCGAATCCGCGAAAGGCTGGTTGAGAACGGAACGTACGCGACGACACTGAAGCAGTCGACATAGCTGAAAGTCAATTCTACGAGTAGAGAAGAGAGATAGGTGAGCAAGATGCGATCCCTCGTCCCAAAGCCATGTCAGGTTTTTATACCAAACGACCCATCTTCCGCCTCCCTGGAGGAGCCTAACACCACTGACCAATCCAAGCATTGAGAACGTGTGTTTCTGAAGCACAAAACACCCATGATTGGTCAGTCTATCGAGCCCAAATGGTACGTCGCAGGCGGATGGAATCTCGATGGGTCAGGATGGGAGGGAGAGGATTGGGTACGGCGGCTAATACTGAGGCTGGAAACACGTTGCAAACTGCAGGCAGATTTATGCCCATCTTTGGTTAAAAGCCCCACGGTCTAAGAGAACAATGTACCACGAGCGCCAAAGTCTTGAGCGAGCTCGAAATTCTTCTGGTGAGTAGGGGTAGCCCAAGTGTAGAAAGTACAAAGAAAGCTATATAAAATAAGCGAATGATATGCCAAAGAAAGCAATTGAGCCCGACCTTGGGTTGATACGCTTCTGGCTGCCCGAAAAAAAGACATCCACGAACCACGAAGCCGCCTAGTACTTCCATGTCTTTGCGTATTGAAGATTAAGTACTGATAAAATATCATTATATGCTCGCGGTAAGCTCCACATTCTATTACCCTTTACGAACGGTCAGTGCAATAAGGTCACGTGATCCGACCACAACCTACGCTTGCCTTCATGTGCGTAGAGCTGACTCTCTTCAGTCTATCAGCAGCGTTATATGTTGAGACAGCCCGATTTTGCGAAATTAAGAGCTAGTGGACAGACGAACGGTATAGATAGGAGACAATGGGGGTGATGGGGAAAGAAAGGATTTCATAAACAGTCCTGATACATTTTTTCCCCTATGTATTGAAGGCCAATGCTGAATCATTCAAATGAGCAATTTGGAAGTCCGCAAGTTCGTGGTTTCGTCTAAAGCAGTATCACTCCGCCACAAATATCAATCAAAGCCACTTTCTGGCCATGTTAGTATGTTATAGTTGGCAATATGCTGTATACGGCCGCTAGGCCAGAGTTGAGGGGCCAATGTTATGCGTCAAACGCCTGTAGGGAGGGAATGCTGAGAGGACATATGTAGCCTTCGTACAGGCTTGTAATATTTTAACCTCTTTCTAAGGATGAAACAGCGAGGCCGGTTGGGAAAAAGGTTTGAGGCGGTGATAGCTACTGGCCACGATCGATCCAACCAGCAATCATAGGAAAACCAAGCATAAGACACTCGTAACGTCAAGAAGACTATTTTAAATATCCTAACCAGTCTAAAAGGCTCAGCCATACCACGAGCCACCCAGCGAGCTTAAGGGGGAAATTCGCCTCGAACAAAGCAAGCTCTCCTTTCGCTTCCGTGTTTTCCGACGATTTTCGACCAGCTCGTCGCCTTCGACCAATTAATTCTCCAGAGGTACAGTTAGGGGTTCTAGTTCCGTTTTGAGGCGCGAAAAAACCAACCTGGAAAGACTAAGCCGTCCTCCCTGCCTTCGACGCTGGCGGACATTCTCTCGCAGCGCACTATCGTATACTGGTGGAGATGGCATCATCTAGTTGAAACCTGTTCACTGATTCTGTTGTCATTGAATTGTTTATTGCCTCGCTGGAGTGCACCTGGTAGCTTTGTTCAGGATTGCTCCTGTGAGTCACACCTTCACGTTCGTATCTGATTGGCTACTTGCAGGACATAGGTTTATATGCTGTGTATATTGAGAACGGGGCACTCCACCGTTATTCTCCAGCCATCCTGGGAACTGGTCAAAAGAGACGGCGTTGTTCCACCTATCATCTCGAGCATAGCTATCGGATATGCCTGTCATTTTGACTCTATTGATCTTCTCTAGCTTAGGACCAAGTGTCCAAACTGACACGTTCCCGAACGTTGCCTGTCTCATAGCCTAATGACCCTCTGTTCCAAATGAGATAACAACCCGTAGAGGTTCAATTCCCCGTATTGATGGGTAAGCCTCTTCTGGCTTTTTAGGGAACAAAACGTTGCCGTAGAATGACATATTTTATCCAAAGACGCTGGCAGTGGTCTTACTGCGCTGAAGTGTGGATTTTGGTCAATCTCCGTATCGCCTTGAAGGTGTCGGAACGTATTTGATAGACCAGACCTCTCTTATCACTATATATATCGCGCCGGAAGTCGACTTTGGGGGATCCATCGCCCATAGCAAGCTAAACCCTTTCTGGAACTGGTTTGATTTACAACGATAGCATACAAGCACCCACAACACCCAAGAGACAAAGTCATGTCCTCCGGCCAAGAACAAGATCCTATTCAGGCCCTTAACGAACGAATCCAGAAATGGTTCACGATCGACAAGCTATCGTTTGACATCAAGGACGTAGAATCACCCCAACACGCACGAAGGTTCACTTGCACGTTCTACTTGCGAGGGCGCGAACCTATGGCGCTGCCTATCGGAACTAGCGAGCCTTGTACTAGTCACAAGAACGCAAAAAGGGAAGCGGCGAAACAAGCTCTTCACTACCTGAATGAGAAAGGGTTTCTTTAAGTAGAACGAGGAACTTACTGTTTGATGAAACTAGGCTCCTCCACCCTCAGTGGGTTGCCTAGTGTGGCCTGCTGCTCGCCTATGCCTATATCTACTATTCGCTATATGCTATTTTATTTTTTATAATTCTCCAATATATTTACTTTTTGCTATTTACTCGAGTCGAACCTGTGCCGATAGCGGCTCCCACGGCTACTAAAGCGGTCAAATGCGACACAGCGTTCAAGGCGCGCCAACCAACTTTGTTGTGCACTCTGATTTGGAGAATCCATTATTCCCCCAGAAAAAGACAGAAAAAACCCCCTCCGGTCACTCCTTTTTTTTTCTCCTCTTCGTTATTTGTTGAGGATCCTCCGTGTCGATGACCCCCGGTACTATATCAACCAAAAACGCATAACTCACTACACTCTCCCTAGCAAAGGAGGCCCTAGAACTGCATATATTTCGCTCTTCGACCCGAGCATTGTATACCAGCACCCCATGCGTGCCTATTGTCAACTGTCAACCCTGGAGATAGAATAAGGACGGTGGATTTTTTTTTCTGGGCAAGTCGATCAATCGAGGCGAATCTTTCCTCATGGGTTTCAACAACCCCAATTCTTTGTTCTCTTGCTCTCGTCTCTTTTGTCATTTGGCGTAGACAGGGGGAAGTTTTCACTCGGGGTAACTGCTGCCCTTTCTTTTCGATGCATGGATCGAGCATGCTCGCATGCTCGGTGCATGTTCGAAGCGGTTCTCCCTCTTTTTCATTCTTCTAAATTCCTCCCTCTTGGAGTTGCTAGCCCCTATTCGCTGTCTCGTTGTCTACTTTCACCTTTTACGCTTTCCTTTCTTTGTCTTTGAGACCGAATGCAATCATCCCTCGTCATTCATTCTTCTCTTCGCATATTTCAGACATCACATATACTACCAACCTCCTTCCATCTAGCGTACTTTTTTTTCCATATAACCCCTTAGACATGGTCGGTCTCGCTCCCTTTTTTTCTTCGCTTCCCCTCCTCTCGATCACCGTAGTTCCCCCGACCCTTTCGCAATCGCCCAAATCTGTCGTCTCTCTAGAGTTGGAAGCCGTTTCAACCAACACCCATATTACCTTGTTGTGTCTTGAGGGTCCGAGTCTAACCCTCGTAATCTGGTTTCCCTTGTTTTCTCTGCTGATTGCATGAACCATATAGATTTGTGTAACGGTGGTGTCTCCTCCCTCTGGTTCTTTTCCTGTATTCTCTTGTCATGTATGATTTCGTTATTACTGTCGTTGTCGTCGTCGCTGTCGTGCTGCTTCCTTCCCCTCGGTTGGCTTTGTAGCCCTCTCGTTGATATGGTTGGGAAAGAACGGTCCTTTCCCTGCCCTTGTTCTCTTTAGCCCTTGCCGTCCTGTCTTTATGTTGCTCGCTCGCTTAACCCCCTCACCTCCTCCCTCCTTTAGACTTTGGACTTTGTCGTTCATCCATTCCTCGCAATCATCTCACCAAAACTCAACCACGTATGTATCCTAGCCATCATCACCACCGTCCTCGTCATCTTCGCTCTCCCCCTTTCTTTTACGTGTTTGCTTCTCTATAAACACACACACTTGTACAAGTAGAGCTAACCGTCATTGGGAAAATAAAATAAATAAATAAAAAAATAGACTAGATCTTTGCGTATTGCCAAACGTTTCAACGTACGTACGGATATTCGTTATCACGGAGGGTTCAGAGCAAGAGCTGGACAAAGGGGAGAAACAAGCAGAGGTTGTAGAGTACGATATACTGCGCGTGGGGCTGGGGTCATGAATCAGTGAAGTTTGGGAGCCGAGGCTTGTGCTGCGGAAGGATTGAGAGTGCTATGCGACGTGACGGTGGTGGTTGGTACAGACCTCTGTCGTGACCATGTTTCCGATGCACTGGCATGGACACTTCCTCTGGTGGAGAACATCCCTTGCAAGCGGAACGAACAGGGGGGTGAGTGTTAGGAATACGATCGGCACCTTCTTCGTCGCGTCTGTCCTCCCCTCGCAGACTCTTGTGCATCGCAACGAGCGCCAATGGAATTGGTGCAGAGAGGAATATTCATCCCGCATCTTTCCCGGTCTGTGTACGGAAGGAGGGAGGACAGGGAGTGGAGCAGCAGATGAAGCAGGAAATCGAGAAAGAGGGAACGGAGTGATAGCCTGGGTGTTGATAGTCGGCAGATCTTCCATCAACAGATCGTCTACGACAAACGGTGTGTAGTCATTCGGGTCCACCTGTGGTCGCCGCATCCACCACTTCGAATCGAGGTGTATGATTTTCCATTGCGGTCGCCATTCAACGTAGAGGTTGCGTAATTCCGTTCCAAGTCCAAAGCAGAAGCAAAAATGAAATGCCGCTATCGATAGTGTAAAGGCGAACCCGGTGAGGTTTTTTACGGTGACCAGTTCATATCCGTGTAAGGTCTCTCGTGTGAATAGATGGACTTTCTTGTATGTGTCGAAATTCGTCGTAATCGCAAATAAGACATACTGTCTACCGACGTTTTGACGTCTCTGACGGAAATAGTAACTACACGGAATGTAGGACCAAATCACGCCGTAAGTCAAGGCGCAGATGGCGGAGACGCAGAAGAATATAAACTTGAAACGATGTGCATTCGGAAGCCGACGTCGTTGATCATAAAGTGACGGCAGAGGGTTGGAAGGTAAGTGTCCCGCACGCCAGAAGTTGTAGCAAGCACGACCTAACAAGAGAGTATGAGAGTGAATACAGCTGAACCAATACTAAGGGCATACTGTAGAAAAATATTGAGATGAATGTAGTGGTGACCCATAGAGTAGTACGGATCAAGAGTGTGTCGAGTGCCAGTACTTGTTGAGTATAAGGACCAAAGTCCTCGAAGATTCGGTACCTCTGCCTTGAGAGAAAAAAGACTTTTTCAAAACAAAAAATTGATTCAAGTGGCGAATCACAGGAATTAGGACTCACATAAGGGTGATAGCACTGGTAGAGCCCCGATGCAAATCAATGCATCAAGACGATTCGACCGTCTGCGCTATAATGATGGTGCATTAGGTTGAGTTAAGGGGGAGCTGAAACTCATACGCTATCATAGAGCTTGACTGATGGTGACGATAACGAGACTGTCCAGACGAACTTGCTCATACAAACTGAGATGAGATAGAATACATGCGTATACAGATTCCAGATTTGAGCCACTATCCAGAGAGGACAGTCAGCACTTCAGTACCCATTGTCCTTGCCAAAAACTCACCAATATTGCAGTATATAGGGATATTGCGCGTGTTGCCTTTGCATAAGATGGTGTTGATAACCAGTAACCCATTTCCGACGATGAGAAACCAGAGGTAAAACACTACGATGAAGATGCGCGTCTTCATGAGACTTCGTAGAGCGAATAGACAGCAGACAACAGCAATGCCAGATACGACTGGCACGGCGGGGAAGAGATGTGAGAAGTCGCTTATTCCTGCCGTCTTATCCGCCATCGAGGTGGCGGGGGTGGAGGATGTTGGACGGGAAGTCGAGCAAGACCAGATCTTATGCGATCCCAGACCCTCAAGCTTCATGTATCGCGCCTCGTTCAATTTGTTGTGGTTGATTGGTTCGGCGGTCTTGAGCTCTGAGCCCTCTGACCTGAATTGGCCATAAGATTAGAGACAGAAATTTTTCTATCGGTGCCTTCAGCAGTATTGTATCTCGTGAAAGCATGCATTTAGCATGATTATGCAGTGCTAGACGACCTGCAGACGTCGTGTCATTGAAGGTGACCGTCCGGGTATGCTGAGAGGATGCAGCTTCAAAGTTGATAGGTCCTCCGATACGCATCCCCCTGATATATCTTTGACAGCACCAAAGCTAAAGGGCTCCTCATGAAGTTGTGGTTCGCGTTCTTGCCACGTCGTGCCGTGGCTGGGTCCAAGTTGTGGGACCTGGGATAAGATCCACGATGGTTGGATACTCGCGAGCTTCTTACAATCACGGAAGAACGTCACTCTTGGCCCACAATCAAGATAGAAGGCAAACAGAACCGTACTGTGCGCAAATTACTGAGCGTTGATTCTCGCAAACTGAGTGAGGTACAAGGCGAAATAAGAAAACAGATACATGAACAACAGGTCGACTCGAGTGCAAATATGAAATTAGCCCTACTGTATCTTATTCCCCACTAATCCAACTGGCCAACGCATTGAAATGGATGCTTTGACAACAGTCTCGTCAATGCGGGAAGGTTATGGCCGGGCCAAGATCGCCCCGGGATCCGGACGAGCCTTCTCCAATGGATATTTTTTGAGATGCTTCGTGCGCTTCGCTTCGATCTTGTCGTATAAGCCATCCATATCAAGAGGTGGGATAACGAACTCTGGGTCAGAGTCGTCATCCTGCTCCAAAGCGATATTTTTCATATTAACCTGGTGACGATGCCCGGGGACGATCACTCGAATACCCGCGAACCTGGCGAAATCAATTTTACGGTGCTCCAGTGTCGGTTGAAACAGGTCCGCGTGTTGATATACCTCAAGGTAAGTGCTCTTTTTCTCCACCAATTCCGCCATTCCGAAGTTTCCCCAACCAGCCATAGGGCACTCTGGGTTGCCATCCCCGCCACAGAGAATCGCGTAAAGCAGAACCCAGTAAA
>WSTO01000213.1:0-15816 GCA_019627685.1 Serendipita sp. 399 | reverse complement strand
GCCCCCCCCCCCCCCCCCCCCCCCCCGGCGCCCCCGCCCCCCCAGCAAAGGGAGAGTCCCCCGACAGTCCGAATGGTCGATGAACACTTGACAAAGCCGGGGTGGAGGGGTAGCAGGGAAAAGCTAATGTCTACAGTGAGGTCGAATGGTCAAAAGAAACAGTGGAGGGAAGGAGAACGCCGAGGGAAGGGGTACGAAAGGAGAAGAAGAGAGAAGGAGAGAGGAACCGAACTACTCTGCTCTTCGATCGCACACTGTGGCACATTACAAACGCCCGCCCAACAAATCACACAGTCCTTCCATTCGTTCCTTCCTTTCTTTGTACCAAATGAAGGAAGTGGGCTGAGGATGATGAAATGGAAAAGCCAAACGAAAAAAAAGTAAGAACACGGTCGGGCCCCTACGCACCGCACTGCTTCTTTGGGCGTTAATCTATCAAGAGCGAGCGTGGTGATAGTGGATTACGCGAGGCGAGGCGAGAAGAGAGCAGAGAGAGAGAGAGACCGGGACGGGGGTCAAGTGACTCCACATTCTGCCCCTTCCTTTCACTTGGGTGGGGGAGGGGAACCATATGGTCCCTTTCTTCATGACTGAACAGGGGAGTGTCTGTCTGTCGATCGAGGGCGGTGGTGATGGTGAATGCGGCGTTTGAGCTAAAGTCGTTCGGACCTTTTTGGATGGGTAGGCGTCTGTTCCCGTTTAGGACCATCCGGCTCACTCGCTCGCTTGCTTGCATCCTCCCGTGAGCACCTGTCGTTCCGTCTGTCTTTCCCATTTCCATTTTGCTCTTTTTTCGGTTCCCCATACTCCCAAGGAAAAAAATGACGGGGGCAGATCCCATCTCCTTCTTCGTTCGTCGTGTGCCTCGTGATCAAAGCAAAAAACGAAGTTAACGCCCAATATCCCTTTCGACGCAATAGACGGATGGACAGATCGATCGATCGCAGGTTATTTTCGACCCCTCTCCACCTCCTTGTCTCGATCACCACCAATAACTCGCAGGCTCGGCAACCTTGTACGCCCACTCTCGACGCAGAAACGGGTGTCGATTCTTATTCACCGTGATCGGCTCCCACTTTCGTCGACCAGACAAAGGCATCGAAGTCGAAGTCGAAGACGTGATGGTGGAGGGACTGGCGCTCGACGAAACGTCGTGATTGGCGGATGTTGTCATCATCATCATTTGCGTCTGCGTCTGTGTCCGGGTGGTGGTGGTGATGGAGTTCATCCGCCACGCATCCCACTGGAGCTCGACCAACCTCAACTGAGGTCCACATCCGATCGTCAACGCCTCGACGTCCAACCCCATCACTCCACCAGCACCAGCACCAGCACCAGCTGTCGTCGTTATCGTCATGTTTCCCATTCCTCTCGTCCCGTAATAATTTGCACCTGCAGAATGTGGATGTGGATGTGGAAGCATGGTGGTGGTGGTGGGGGAAGGCGGTGGAGAAGCCATCGTCCCACTGGAGAAATGAAACGGAGAGGGCGCCACGAGCGCGAGCGAAAACGTGTGTAAGCGCGCAAAGGGAGCGATCCCTTTTGCAAGCGTCGGGAACACGTCCATCGAAGGGGTCGAAGCCAACCGTCGTCGATCTCCAACTCCAGCACCTCCTGCCGTTGCTGATGTGACCTCACTCCACACAAACGAAGAAGAAGAAGACGGGGAGGGCAATGTCGGGGAGGGAGAGGAAGGGGAGAATGGAGCAAACGAAGCAAACGAGGAAAAGGAGGAGGAGGAAAGCGCGGGGGTAGTCGTCGCACTGGTCGCGGTGGTGTTAGTAGTCGGACAAGCCAAATGCAACCCAAGGGTTTCGACATGCGGCACGTCTTTGGCCAACCGATCCAACATCGTTCCAAACTCGGCGGCAGAACCACACCGAAGAGCGAGCTGAAGACTCTTCATCATCGTCTCTTTCCCTTCCTCCTTCTCCTCCTCCCGCTCTCTATCCTCGTCATGTTTACCACCAGCACGACGTAGATGCATAGTGAGTAACCGGAGCATCTCCGCGTCCACCGGCTCTCGCGAATCCAGACGAAGAACCGTAATCGGTGATCGTTGTCGGCGCTGGCGCTGGTGCCGACACTGACGTGGTTGTTGACGTCGTCGTTCACCCTCTTCTTCTCCTCCGTCGACGTCGACGTCGTCGCGATACCCCAAAAAGTATAGAGCAGTTTGAACGTTCATCACATTGAGCGCGGACAAGCTCGTCCACCCGAGTTCCTGGTCCTCTTGCTCTCGCTCCTGTTGTTCTCGCTCCTGCTCCCCTCGAATCAACCCCTTGACCAACGCCTTTTCTACTTCCACGCCCAGTTCAATCTCCAACGACACCAACCCTGTCATCTGTCGAATGGCACGTACCAATACCTGCACTTCGCGTTGAGAGTCCCACCACGGTAAACCCTTTACTGCAAAATGGCGAACAGCACGTGCAGCAGAGGGCCGTTCGCAAAGGGTAAACAACAAGCGCCAGGAGGGATCCAATTTCCTCTTCGTGTTCCCCCCCATCATCCAATCCTCCTCGTTGTCATCATGGTCCCCATTGGGGTGAGTTTCATCATCGTCATTCGTGTCATCATCGTCGTCGTCATTGTCATTGTCGTCGTCGTCGGGCAAAGCAGCAAAGAGTTGAACAGAGGTTAAAGTGTGGTAGAGTAGCCGTTCGGCGACCGCGTGGAAATGACGATCGACGCGCATGAGACGGGCGAGGGATGCGGGCGGGAGAGTCGAAAAGACGTGCGTTAAGAGTTCGTTGGGGAGACGCAACGACGAGGAAGACGAGGAAGACGTTGATTTCATGTCGTCGCTCGCCATTGCTGTCGAGGATGAGGAAGGTTGTTGTGGTTGGAGAGGAGAGAGAGACAAGGAAAAAGAGGGGATCATTGGATGAGGGTGGGGTCGTAATGGGGTAGTGGGAGGGGTCGGCAAGTATGCAGGATCCTCCTCGTCCGAGTCCTCTTCATTCTCATTGGAATCATTTTCCTCCTCTTCGTGTTTAGTGATGGGAGTGGTCGAAGGGGTCGGAAGCGATGGGCAGGCTTCTTTAGCGACCGCGCTTGTTCGCGTCGAAACCCAGCTGGTCGACATCGTCGTCGTCGTCGCTTGTCCCCCCTGTGCCTTTGCCTTTGCCTTCTCCGTGCGTTTCGTGGATGCGGATGCGTTGTTGCTGGACATTGTGCACCATTGGCTATAAAAGTGGAAAAGCGAGGTAGGGGAGAGAGAGAGTGAGAGAGTGGGAAGAAGGATTGGTGATGGTCGAGAGAGCGTGTGAGTTATATCATGAGATAAAATCCCGACCGGCCAGAAAAAAATGGTATTGATCGAGTAATTTTTGTGGCAAAGAGGGTGGGAGGTGTGAGAAGAAGAGTAGAGGAAAGGAATACAAAAATCAGTATGTCAGTACGGGAAGAAATTATATATTTTTATTTAATTTATTTTTATATTGAAGAATTGGAGGAAGGGAGAGGGGAGATTGGATTGAGTGTGATTGCCGAGGATCGAATGAGCAATGAGAAAAGGAAAGGAAAGCGAGGGAGAGGGAAGGAGGGAAGGAAGGCTAACCTGTAGTGAGCGCTGTGTGCGCACTGGGATTGTCCGGGGAGTGGAGACCGCTGTCCAACGCCACGAATTGGTGGTGCAAGTGGTGGTAGTGGAAGTGGGGGGAATGGAGAGCCGGTGGGAGGGGATTCATCGACGGGGGTGGGCCACCATGAGGAGGACGAGGAGGATGAAGGCACCATCGAAGTGGCGGCGGCACTAATAGAAGACGAGCACCCACTCAAAGGGATCTCGATGCACGGTCGTTGGAACATTCCTGGATCCTTCAATAGGCTATTAGTTTCGTATTTCCCTTTTCGTTGTGATTTATTTAGTATGTGTATATTCGTCGGGTGGTGAAAGTGGATGAGGTGCTATCGTCGTTGTGTTCGTCGGCGAATCATCCAACAGGTCAGGTCGGCGACTTGATTGATTTTGTGAGCTCGGGTCGTCCAAGTGGAAGTAAGTCCAAGTGGATGCTGAGAGTGGTGAGGACGAGCGGTGTGCGAGGGGGATTGACGTCGACGAGGTAGGGACGTTTTTGGGCGTGAGACGAGAGTTGAAGTGTAAAGTGGTGTTTATATACTTGTCTGTGAGTGAGTACATAATGGAGTGCAGAATGGAGTGCCCCATTGGCGTTGACGTTGCGCGGTTCCATCATTCATCCGAGAAAAGCAATAGCGTTTTGATGTCAAATGGGGGGTTTGGGTGCTCCCAACCGAGAGAGCGAGCGTAACGTAGCGCTCAACACATCTGCCCACACCACTGCCTCGCCCTCCCGCCCTTTCTTTCCCCTTTCCCTTTCCCCTTTCCCCCATTTGTATTCCGCCTTGCTCGCTCCAGCTGGCGTCTCACCCAAAAACACACTGAAGCGCTCGACAGTCACACCATACACACCAGCCGACGGACGATGCGGAGCTGAGCGCGTTCTCGACGATCGATCCCTCCCATGGATCCTTTGTATCATCATCATCATCGTTTTATGAATATTAATTTACTATTATTACTACTATTTGATTCGAATCAGCATTGGGGTGGCATCAATCCCTGCTACAACCTCCAACCCCCTACCCAAAACCCCGATAGATCGGTAAAGCCAAATCAGATTCAAATCACCAAGCCTAACGTACCAATTCGGGAATGAGGCAAGACAATTTCCTTGCACGGTGGCACCGGCTGTGGCCACCACCCCTCAGCCGTCCTCACATTCCAAACCAGAGAACCCAACAACAGCCCACCATATCATCCTCTTCATTATCATTATTATTATGAATCACACTTTTCCATTCTGTCTAAATGGGTTTTCATCTAGCCTAAACCCCCGCTTGCCAATCTCCGGAGCGTTCATTCATCCGAAAAACCGGCCAATCATAGCGCGTGCACGCACTCAACTATGCCCATACACCCAGACCAGTTCTCGTCACTATGAGGACCAGAGTCCTACAACCAAACCCAACACAGTCTACTCTAATTGTGTAAATTTTACACCCCCTCATTTTTGAAACAGTAACAAGAAAGGAAGCAAGAAAAAGAATTATGTGTGTGTGGGTACTTTTTACACCACACGAGCGCTAGATTGGGGCGTTGGCGCTCGCGTGATGATTAAACGCGATCGCGAGCGCTGGAGAAGCCTCAGAGAGAGAGGGAGAAAAGGGCAAAAGCCGGCCCCTCCCTCCTCTCTTTAATGGGCAATGCAAACTGCCAGGCCAGCGCTATGCCTCAATTTCCAAAACACGAGAAGCATGACCCACGCACGCACGCACGCACGATGATGATCCTTCCCGTCCGACGCACAAGCGGATCCCCCCCAAAAATTGTATTCTGATGGGACGCGCCCGTCCGCCCCATCCATCCCATCAAAATAGCCGATCCACCCACCCACCCACCTTGCCCCTTCTCGCCTCCACCGTGCCCATCATCTTTACGCCGCCGATGTCACAGGAGAGTGTCCCCCGTCAGCCCTCGTCCCTCGGTTCCTGTGCGAGTCACCAAAAGAAATCTGCCATTTCTATTAGCTGGTCTTTATCCGTAATATATATATATATATAAAATTATCCATGTTATATTTATATAATCGGTGAATTGACAATTGCTCATAATAGCCCTGTTAAACCGGATATTTTTGCCCAGTTTTTCTTTGTCTTATAATTTTATGTGTGTGGTTTCTATTTAGCCACGTTATTGATCTACTACATCACGAGCCAAGCAACGTCAATAACCTCACACTAAACGCTGGAACGTGGACCAAATTCGACACTCCAACACGATGATGAAAAGCAAAAGGCTTAACTTGGAGAATTTGCTACCAGCGCCATGGAGAGAATCCGAGATGGTCAAGTCGAATATATAAGTGGAGATAATAGCAGAGGCAGTATCACAGAAGAAGCGTATGCCAAACAACTAGTTCTTGGATGAAGTAAATGTAGTTTGGAACGCTACAACGTCTCTGGATTAGAACCGGTTCAAAGGTTTGAAAGGAAAGGGACGGCTTACCTGCAAGGTCACGTCGATCGCATATCCTGGCCAGGTCCTGTCGACGGAGATGCAAACAGACACTTCGGAGTGTCTCCCATAAGGTGGAAGAAGTTACCCCTCGGCTGTCTGACTGGACAGCGTCGTTGTCTTGTAAGACCAACGCGTCGAGGATATGGCTCGCCGCTTCTTCATTCCTCTACAGTCGATCAGTTAGCAAGAGGCCATCAGTTCGGAATGAAACTGCGCACGTGTAAACTCATGCATGAGATGCCCAAGTTGAAGCGCGCTCGGATATAGGATGGGTTGATGGCAAGAGCCCGATGATAGTATTCTATCGCGTCCTGTGGCTGTCCATGGTTTGCAATGGTGGCACCCACGCGATTGTACAATGAATAGTCGTCCGGTCGAACGTCCAGAGCGGCCAAGAAGCAGTCTTTTGCTTTTGCATACTCCTATTATCATCATGAGTGACCCTATAAGAGCAAACGAGGGTTGAAAAAGAATGCTTACTTCTGTTGTGTTAAATAATACACCCAACGCAATCTGAACGTCCGCATCCAACTCTTCATCTGGAGCACTCCTGGCCATCGTCACCAGACAGTCGATCAACTCCCCAGCAATGGGCGTAGACAAAGGACTTCTTCTCGCTTTCCATTGCGCCACGGCCTGTGTATATTTCGGATTATGGTCGATCCACTCCCGGATCGCATTATACGCTTCGTTTCGATTCCCGTCGTTCGTATAGGAGACGGCCAGCTCCATCCATGCTGGCAAGAGAGAGGGATCGAGCTCCAATGCCTTTCGGAGTGCCTGAATCGCCTTCAACTCTCGCTCGTTCGCTTGCTGTTTCACGCCGAGATGGTACCATGCCATTGCGTTGGAAGGATCGCTCAAAACCGCTGCTTCTCTTTCCAGAACACTCTAGAACAGTAGGGTGTAAGGTTATTGGTTGTGTTCGTGGATACGGAAAAAGAAAGAGTCATACCAAATCCATGCCTTCTGCGTTGAGCCAGTCGGAGGATGCATGTCGTTGATCAAATACGTATGGATTGTTGGTTTGGAACCCGTAATGAGGTGCCGTTGTATGCTTAATCCCCGTAGCCGTGACTTCCCAGCTATCCCAAGACTCTTGCAGTTGCTCCCACTCCCGCTGTTGTAATGTCTCCATCAGGGGAACGGGAAGAGTCGACGTCGATGGGACAGACGACGCCCTTTCCCAATAATCACGATAATCTCTATTCTCTGCCTCCCAATATGCGTCCTCTTCGCTCATCCCTTCCGTTACATTCTCTATCGGATTGATGGTGGTCGTAATGAGATTGGGATCAAAGTGGACAGACTTCATGGGCCACGTATCGATACTATTGATACGGCCCCGAAGTGAAGCATCTGTAGCTGTAGATGATGCGGTCCCCTCGAGTTTGGTGGCGTTGAGACTCGCCATGCCTGGCTTCGCTTCGGAAGCGGGAATCAGCTTGTCGTCTTCCACCACCATCTCCTTATCCCGAAGCTGACGCATGAACCCCATAAACTCGGATTTCTGAAACTTTGGGTTCTGCTCGTCTTTGAGGGTTTCCAGCAGGAGTCCAGCCGTCCGTGAGAGCTCGTCACCATCGACTGGCACGGGGTTGGAAGCCGTTTGTCCGAGGGCGTTTTCGATTAGATGCTCTTGTTGCATAAACTGTTGTTCCCAGTTGACTGGAAAAGGGGAAGAACGGGTCAGGCAAGCATAATCACCTTGCGCTTGATTTTTCCCACTCACTCGCTTCTGATACAGAGGCATTTGCAGGAGAAATCATTTGGGATATCGGGTTCATTGGTAAATGGGCAAACGCTGGCCTCATGAATTGGTCCATTGGAGGATGAACTAGGAAAGGCGGTCAGTCAGTCATCATCGCCAAGTGGCCCCCGATGTATCTTACATGAAGGATGACGACCCTTTTCGCGTTGCGTTGATGACATGTCCTGCAGAGAAGGGAGAGAGGGCCTCTCTTTGAGAAACTCTGCGGCCCATCCATCCATTGCGGCTTGGTTCTTGAGTGATATTTGAAGCTCGGGGAGCATAGGTGTTCCCTGGGCTTGTGAAGATCCTGACTGCTGTTTAGGAAGAGCTTGGTGCATCCCTCTAAAGTCAAATGTCGCTGGGCCATGACCCTGTAGCGCCGGATGGCGTGCAGCATCAAAGAATCGAGATTTCTCTGTATTCAGTTGATGGTTTCCTTGCACTAATGTTCTGAATGCCTACATATTGGGTTCAATTCTCGAACTCGCGCGCGTGATACGAAGCAAACAAACCGAAGAGGAAGGTCCGGCACGTCCCGCACCAAAGAAATCCTGAAAGTAACAATGTCAAGGAGGTTTTTTGATTCCATTGAACACTAAATACGGACACTCTGTATTCCCCGGTCTGCATCGATTCGTTTGGTCAATGATTGGAGAGCATTGGATGGTCCACAATCGGCCCCGCTAATTAATGATGGTAGTGACATGAAACAGTTCCCAATTAGTTGAGTGAGAGAATACGAAGATGACTTCGGGCGTCCTCAAAGCTAATAGTGGTTTGGGTCCAAGGTTGTGAATTGTTCATTGGAACCGGCTATGACACTCGATTACCGGACAACCTCAATGGCCCGAGATAATCCAAAGAATCAAGAATAAACAACGAATTGCGAAAGATATATATGTGTATTACAAAGCTAGTTGCGGTCGACAATGCCGCCCAAATATCACAAGCTGTGTGACCAAGATTTGTCCCAGGCGTGCAGTCAACCCCGCAAACCCATCAACCGAGGCTCGTATCTTCGTTGAAATGACTTTTCACTATTAACGCTCCGTAGAAGTTGCTCACTCACTTCCAAGCTGGTTTACACCCGAACCTCTTTCCCCATTGCGATCCACAACATCCATCTCGAAGTGCCCAACGCAACATCCTATCGATTGTGACCACGTATCCTATAATTTCTTCCGAACCAATGCAGTGTGGCAAGCTTTGTGGCTCTTGGAGCAAATGTTTTAATGATCACGAGACTCAATCTCCGATCACCCACGTCGACTTTATGCTTTCGCCACCCCATATTTTCTCAGGTGCCATCGTCGCGCAAGCTTGTATCCCTCCTCATTGACCACCCCACCTCGTCCCCGTAACGGGCTTTCCAGTGCAACTATTGACTCACTGAGACCTCATCATTCGGATTCGCGTCACTCTGTGCGTCTGAGTCCATGTCTCTGGAACGATTCGACCAAGCCCACGAATGGGATGACCACCAAGAACAATGGCAACACCTGACAAATGGGACCAGCGTCATTTCGACTCCAAGTTTCCTGTGCTGGACTACATACCTGACCAAACTGCCAATTCGAACGAGAGTCGCTGTCTCGCGCAAAGTGACTCCATTTGATGAGGAGCTCGGTATTCACGATGCCAATGGTCCAGAGAGCCGTTACTGCCCCCATTCTGAGGAGCATTCTCCAGTCGACATTGAGGGTGTCGGGGGAAGACCATGCCTGGACAAATGAGTCAGTGAGTCCCCTCGTAGGTATGGTCTCTCCGACGACGTACATGATCCACGTTCGTCACAGTCTCCTTCGACACCTCTTCCTCTTCAGTTGTTTGTTTGGGAAGGTTAAACTTTGCCATCAACACAGGTCCCAACTTCGACGATGGGAGCCTTTCCGGACCCTTTTTCGGCGGGGTCGGCAAGTGTTCGCGCACGAGCATCCAACTATAAAACACAATCATGGCCACAGTGATGATGGACCCAACGATTTGACCAGTAGGGAGAGCTGGGAATGGCCGAAGCAACACAAGGACCGCGTTTCGATTGCACTTTGGTGTGCTCCCGAACGTTTGCGCCTTGATAATCAGAACCAACAGAAATGCGAAAAAGCCGCAGTTCTGGGCGATGGAAAGATAGTGGAGAATATCAAAGGGTCTGCCAGAGGGCAACGCACAGTAGACGGTGATGATGGACACGAAGAGGAGGTAGAGGGCAATCAAGGCGCTGTCGTGCGCGTGAGTTGGTTGCAGAGGATAGGTGGAGGAAGACGAGGAACGAACTCGTGGAAATTGACCTCTGGGTTGGGTTTCAATCCCAAAATCAAAATGGAGGATGTCATTGCCATATTCGTGATCATCAACGTGTACAATGCGCTCGCGGTTTCTCGGCGGATGCTCGATCTCAATGACCAACAGGCTGCTCGAATACGCATGGACAGTATACCGGTCAGTGGGCGATACTTGTTTCAGGAATGAATTCCATCGAGCTCACCAAGGAACAGTGTTTGCAGATAGAACGAAATGCGCACGCCAATCCCAGCTATGTCCATGTTCATTGATGGGCCACCATTAGCAGTGCAGACATGATCGAGAGCCATATGGATACTCTTTAGGGGAGGAGGAAGGAGGAAAGGAGGAAAATGGAGGCTGGCTCAAATGCGATGGCACACGCGCTTACCACGACGTGACATTCAACTGGCCAGTCTCCATTCTTATCGAAATGGGACTGGTCAGAATGCAATAATATACGCCTTTGGCGCGACCAAGCTTTACGACCCTCGTCAATCAGCCACCCGATCTCGAATACTCTGTGGGCCTTTCTGACCCAGTCAAAACCCTTGGTCTCCCAACCCCGCGCTTCAGTAGGTGTAACACCCGACAACCCAACCAGTCTTATTCCTACCCTATTTGCGCATCATAGGCCGTGTTGCATTGTCGCTGGGTGGTGTTGCTGAACAAGGTCGCTCGTGGTGTTGGATGAAATGTTGACAATGCCACCAATGGCGTATTGGACGGACTTGCTGTCTTCGGGGCGAGACAATTACGGCAGAGTGGACCGGAGAACTGCATTACGCAGGCAGCATGACCTATTTATGGGTAGTGATCGCCTTCACTAGCCTACGCACGTAGACGCAACCTCGCGTTCGTGGATCCATATTTCGTCAGCTCCATTCAGGCAACTAGTGCTTTTCTCCTCATCATCTTGTCAAAAGATGCCAAAGGGTTCGTTTCCTCATGTTTCGTTAATAGATTCACCCAATGTAGTGAGCGCGTGCTCGTAGGACCGGTGGATGTGGAACTCCCGACCATCTACCCCCTCAAAAATGCTATCTCGAAGACAATATACTAGTATCTCAGTCGCCGGGTCTTAGAATATGGAAGTTGCAGTGATCCGGAATCGAATTGACAGAGGAAAAGAATGTCCTACAATTCGGCCGGCACTGGCCTGTTATCCTGCTATTCAACCTCCATATCTGGCCGTCCACCAGGAATATGCATGCCTCCCTTTATAACGACCCCAGTAGCACACTGTCCACACTCCCTCCTCTAGCACTGCTCCAGTTCCATCCCACCCCCGCTAGTGCCTTTCAAATCCACATTACACATCATGGAGACGTTCGAAGTTGGCATTTCTTTCGAGGACCTCGATGTGCTGAAACCGTTGCCCCTGGTGAAGATGTTCAATCCAGCGATCAGCCACTGGGTTTTGGTTTTCAAAACCAAATCTCCGTCCATCAAGTCTTATTGCTATGAGCTTAAGAACGCGGACGGTAAAATCGAGTCTGTAGAAACAGAGCGCGACCACGATGTAATTGCGTTCCCGTTCGCAACATACGTCGGCAAACCTGGCGACTTATACCACCTCTCCAAGCAACATCCACACAACGGAACGATGTACGATGTAAGTATTCGCTGCTTCTCGATCCCTCCTGCTAACTTTGGCCGATATCCAGCTGCACGAGAATAATTGTCACCATTGGGCAGGCCGGTTCTTGTATCTGCTCGAAGAGTATGCACGGACGACTCGGTTCCGGGAGTTCTCCAAGACGTCTTACTGGGCATTCACCAACATAATGTCTGTCATAGACAAGGAGTTACAGAACCGATCGGTGAAATTCTACTCACAAGGCGGCGCCATTCGAGCGCACGAATTGGTCGGTATGAAACGCGTAATGAACAACAATCTTAGTGTGATGAAGGAGAATCACACTATAATTACCGAGACCAACCGCGCAATGGCCACCAGTTCCAACCCAATTGCCGGAGCTTCCCACTTTGTGGAGGGCACTGTCCAGATCATGAGCAATAATGCGCGTCTAATGGCCCGCAATACTTCTGAAATGGCGAAAACATCCCACGCAATAGCCAGTGACGTTGCCGAGATTAGCCGTGATTTTGGAATTTTTGGGCTGCCCGCCTTTATTTCCAGTACCATTGTCAAGAAAGGCCTGGAGTGAGTATTTCTTCCAACTCTTTCATCCAACTGTCTCATATATTTGGGCACCACAGGCTAGGAGGTGCCGTCGATTCCAATCGTCGTCGTCGTCGCCGTGGAGATGATGAGTGATAATCCGTCTGCGACGGGATTCTGGTGTTTCTATCTGTTGGCCACTCAAACCTTATGTGAATAGCCTGCATCATATACAGTTCTTCGGCGTTTCCGATCTCTTGAGCGGTCTAGTAAGTACCTCTATGAAGCGGCCGCACACCAAGGTACACTTTGGTATAGTTTGCTATCTTGATTTGAACAAGTGAGGGAAGAGCGGTTTGTTGATGTCCTCGACGATCAACAGACCATTCGATTGGGGATTGGGAGGCGTGTTGATCAAATGGTGGTTTACAACGTCAACCCCCAAGGAATAGTTTTACAAGTAGAATCCAGTTCTCACACTGATCTCATTTATATACCCATATTGAGACCGTCATCACTGGTGCAGAATGGTCGATAGTGGGTAGGAGGAAGTCGTTCGGGGAACAGAGATCAGAAAGCGGCTGGTTGGAATACGATACACACGTGTTTTGTGCGAGTTCGCTACGGTTCAATCATCATAAAATCATCCAGTCAAAACCCAGATCCTCTCCAGTTCGGCGACCAGCATTGATCATGTCAATCCCAACGACCTCCCAATCGCGCGCATTAGTGGTGATAAAACCCAAACCAAATAGTCTTATTCCTGCTAATTTGGGCACTGTCGACCGCGCTGCAGTGTCCCTGGCCTGTGCCGCCGACAAAATGGCCCGCGGTTTGGGATGGGGTGTCGATAATGCCACCAAAGGCATACTGGAGGTTCTGAATCTCCTCAGTCAAGATAAACATGGCAAAGAGAATCGATGTTTATTGTTGCGCACGCTGCGTGACGCACTCAGTGGCGACAATCGCCTTCCTCAACTTGCGACGGCCTGCAAACATCTCATGAAGTACACACTTCAGTTGAGTTCGCCTTGAATCGTATGGGATATCTGTACTTACAACATCACAGGAAAGAAGCAGCCCAGACGCAATTATGCGCCTTCAGAAAGATCGTAATGTTCACGACGAATTACCCCGGATTGAGACGGTTTTTTCTTCATTTCAAAGGATTGGAACAAGTCAAGGACATAAAGACCGCAGTTGAGCGTTTGTGGACGAGAAAATTTACGACAGACAATCCATATCGACGGGAATGGGAGTTCTTTTACAAATTTGCCTTGGATTGTATCTTAGGTGTAACAGCTGCATTATCCGTGGAACAGTGCCCAATTGACGAGCTAGGCATCCTGTGGAGAGAGGATCAATGTGGAATTCTTGGCGATCTGATGCTCGAATGGAATACACGGTGAGTTGCTCACAACATGTCCAAAAGCAATTTTAATATTGATTCGACTCATATAGTGACTTCTACGAAATATCAGGTCTCGTCTCAATGAGATATATTGGAGGGATCCTCCGTCTACCAACCTTCTGGCACGAAGACAATCGCAACCTTCACCAGCACTTTACCAGAACTCTATTCCAAAGAATCAGAAGGTTTCTTGAGGATGTTGGGTTTGGACGCGAAGGCCCTCTGGGTTGCACAGAGAACGTTTCGGATATAGAGGGAATTGATATTATGGCTCATGCGGCACTGGAGGGCGTAAATAGATGGTCACATAATCCAACGGCGGATGCAGAAAGCGAGTGTTGGCTCGGGGAGTTTCGGAAGGTGATCGAGCTGCTCCTGACGTGGGTGTTACACTCTCAATATATCAGTTCCTAGTGGATCATAGAACGAGTACAGTTTGCTAACTTCTCAGACAGGTCCGAGGCTAAAAAGCTGTTACGGAATTCATCAAGACTTGCTATTACGCTATTTTCTGAAGTCAGCCATGACCCTGTTCATGCCGCAGGGGGTAGAATTGGAGTCTCGGAAGCCTTCTCTCCCCCCATCTCGGATAGAATACGAATCACGCAACTTTCTCCGTTGTCGACGATTGGAACGTATCAACAAAAACTCCAACGCTATGGCGAGCAGGTCCAAGCAGCCGCCCAAAGTCAATCGCTCGCCCAACTGCAGCAAGTCCGAGAGGAGATTGCTACAGTGATAAGCGATATCCTGGTCGAACTACAGAAACATCCAGATTCTACATCTTCCAGTCTCAAGCCACTCGAAGAGCTGTCTACTCAATTTACAGTTCTCCTCGGAGTCGTTATTGAGCATATTGGAGTACATCAACCAGGATTGGATGATAAGGCTGTCAATGGGTATGTTTCACCGTTCCTGATTGTGTATAAATATTTATCAAGTTCAATAGAGCAGATATTGTGCAAAATGCTCCCTCCGCTAATGCCATGAAGCAACCTGCATCAGATGTGACTGATCCAGTACCAAATGAATTAGAGCGTTCTACTTCATCCCAAGTCCGAAACCATGTACATGCTCAAGCAGCACCTTCATCCAACAGATCTTCACCTGTGACTGGCGATAGCTTGCGACAATCGCGTCTCACTATGGTCAAGCCCACTAAAAGAAACCAGGACATTAAGACTAGGTTCCATAAGCTCCTCTCAAACTTTGGGGTTGATCCAGTCATAAAGATCCAAGGCTATCCAGTTGATAGCTTTGTCCTCTATCAACTTAACAATCGTTTCGACAAGAGCAACTCTCCAGTATGTTTCAATATTTGTGTCTGTTTTGTGTGATTGACGCCCTTGTAGTCACACCCATCTAAGTTTCGAATGATTGGGGCTCAACTTGGCCTGCCCTCTGAAAACGGCCATGCGCTCCCTCAAACAGCCAACGAACTTCAAGAACATACGAGGAAAATATTGAGTACCGTTGAAAACGCACTCCGGATGCAACAGCAGTCCCCTCCTCAAGCGACAAGTTCCAGACCTTCTGAGCTGACCAATCCCAAACCTGCATTGCATACAAAATCAGTCAAGGATCTGATCAATGAGTGGTCTGATGATCAGGTACGGCGAACTATTCCTCAACGGAACGGCTCTATTGCATCATCGGCGGGTGAAGAACCGCGTTTGCCAGGCATTGAGAGAGAAAAATCCACTCCTCCAGATGTATCCACGACCATTTCGCTCTCCCGACCGCCATCACTTCTCTCTATGCGTCAAACAGGCTCTTTCTCCAGGAAATCTCTCCCGCAGGAGGAAGACTCCGATATTCGTGCCGAATCTGTCGATTTCACTGCCCACACGGGTTCTAAGGAAATAGATGTGTCGCCTACAAGACTCCAAGTGGACCAAGAAGACACTGAGAATGATGAATCGGGTTCGAGACACCAGGACCAGTCACATCCACGAGTCTATCAAGCCGCTGGCGATGATGATGGCATTCACCCCCAGATCGAACCGGAAATCGATCTCTCAGCGAGACAACCCAATCTTGCTCCTCCTCAAACGACAAAATATGTACCGGCATGGCGCAGTGTGCGGATACAGCCGCCCGTGATGATGCCAATCCAATGGCCTCCAGTTGATTTCATCGAACAGGAAATTAATGGCGTGGCAAGGGCCTACTATGCTTCTCTTCAACCCCACCTTCCACCTCCA
>WSTO01000212.1:0-18710 GCA_019627685.1 Serendipita sp. 399 | reverse complement strand
TCTCCACAATTCAGGCTGACCGTAGTTTTTTTGGCCATCTCTCGTTCGTGTGCGAAACCTAGGCTGTTGACGGGACTATGTGCTGTAGGGGATGGACGTGGTAACAGTAGAACCTACCACGAATGTTTTCTCACAAATCCGGCACGGTGAAATGCATTTCGTCATGTATGATGCAGATGCCTGGCCAACTCGTTTAGACTCTGGCTAAGGAGATTAAACTTGAACTAATCCTCACTCGTCGTGAAGAGAAGTATCTCTCCGTGCTCATCCGCTGAAGGCGAGAGAACGCCTCTCTTTTCTGGTCGCTGCATGCACGAAACCTTCAAGTGTTGGGTTTACTCAAGAACAGTGAGCGGGAAGATAAAACGGTTAAGAATACACGTAATCGTACAACATTTACCTCGCATATTTTATACCGCAGCTGCAGCAAAAGAAACCAAGGGACAAGAGAAAACGACCTCAAGCACAACGGGGGAGAGCGGTTGCTGAACATCTACAACCAGCCGTCATACCGACCCAATCTGGTTTCCCTGATTCCCCCCAGCTGTACTCTCCGCTCTTGGGTACCGCCGTGGGCCTCTTCTTCCTCATCTTGCATGTGGTACACGTCCACGTGTATCTCCCCGCCGCCCTTAATGTGACGAGAGCGGGAGTGCTGATGATTGGGGCTCAGGGGTTGATGAAGGGAACTACCGATCCGAGTCTTGAGGGGTAACAAAATCCACCACAATCGCTGCTGAATCTCGTTCCATCGTCCTTCCAGGCTCCCTTCCTCACCGTCACCGTCATCGTCGATCCCATTGGCCAGTCGGGCCATCCCGTCTCGGTACCTTTCCGCATCGACCACCCGATGTGGCGCTTCTGAGGTTAGATCTTGGCGAATCGTCTCATTCATCCCGTCTTCCCGGGAAACCAACATACCGGACGACGGGGGATGCATCCTTTCCTCTGGAATATCAGGTCGATGGGGTGCCACACAGCCAGCATTCAACGAAAATGAAGCGGCCCATTGCTGTTGCTTCTCTTTTCTGTCGAAGAGCTGAGAAGTCTTAACGTCCAAGAGCAGTCGAGAGATCGCCATCTGTACTACGACCCAGGGAGCGACCAGCGTGAGGCCCATATAAATCCGACTAGCGAATCGCCAAACGAGTAGGGAGGTGAGAAAGACGGAAAAGGTGATCACGTAAAAGATGATTCCATCCCGATAGAGGATGGCAAGTGCAGGCCTTTGTGATGATCTATGGGAGGTTGCGGTACCGTCGCAAGTCAGCTTCCAGTGGCGAGATTCTCGCGAGAGTACGGACCTCGGGGTGCCAATGGCATTGTATACCAGGAAAGAGAAGTAAAATCCATGCTCGAGCACGGCTGGCAGCCACTGCTTCCACAAACCTGGGGTTACGGTAACACATCCATTGAATATGGGATTATGTATGAGATCTGATAGCATTCCAGGGATCAAACACAGGTCACAAGAGAGTGGTTTGGGGACGCACCATGTTTGCGGACCCACATCACATTGGCGGTGAGACCGAGATTGGCAAGAGTAGTCGCAATCCAGATGGCAAGTAGACAACGTAGAACTCGAGTTGATAATCCGTACCACGCCCAAAGACTAGCGATTCCGAAATTTGTTAGAGTGTATATGGAATAGCGAGTTTGATTATCGCTTACCGAAAGGAAATCACGAAAGAGACGAGGGCGCCGCAGAATACTTGAAGAACGATGGCGAATGAGTACCATACTCGACAGCTGGAAGCACATCGTGCAGTCAATTGACGTCCGAATTGTCAGCGATAAGAAAGAAGGTCTAAAGGGGGTTGGCATTACACCTGTAAAGCGAGCATCAGAAGGACGTCAATACTACAAGGTATCTTTGCATATCGAGGCGACTTACGGAGCTAGTCAAACCCTCGACGTTGCCGGACATTACTGCGAAATTGATTCATCGATGAAATCGCAAGAGGTGGAAATGGACGTACACCAAGCATTACCAGCGAGCACAGGGATACTAACGTAACGGTTAAGGAGAAATATGACTTTGACGGCCGTTATACGCGACTTCCAGATGAGTTCGACCTAATGTCGACAACATAGCGAGAAAGAACGGGAGTCAGGTGATCACGGAAGGTGATACGTAAGAGACGAGACAGGATGGGTAAGCTCGCAGGGCCTCTAACGGACACATGAGTAGCTCACCTCCCTAGGTAGCGTTAGCATCATGTCCCAGATCATGATCGAAAACCCAGCATAGGTGAGTGCCTTGGCGATTCGGAGAGCTCGAGCTGCAGAGACAAGTGTTTCGTGGTTTAATGGCCCAAAAAATTCCCGCAGTTGATTCAACGTTTCTTGGTCCATAGCTCGTTGAGTATCGTCGTGCTCCTGAACTGTCGATTAGGTTGTCACTGCAACCACCTAGCGCGAGACGTTCTACTTGAGTCCCACTACCGCTACAATCCGATAGGGCTCTGCTAGTGGCACGAAAAGAGAGAGAATCGAGCCAAAGTGGGGGGGGAGAATCCAAGTCCAAGGCGGGGGACGAGCTCGTCCAACTGCGTCTGAAACATTAAATCCGTTGCTTAGAAGGCGGCAGCCTAGCATTTGGTTGGTGCAACAAGCACTTGGCACGGCAGTAAAGGCACCTGATCTTTCGTCTCATCGAATAGCTCGGTGGCGGGATAGGGTGACAAGTAACCAAGCCTCGATGTACGTCTTGATTCAGGGACCGGCCGGCTGGCTGAACGTTTACGCGCGACGCTAACTCACTGGATTAGGCTTTAGGCTACATAGTCTCGATCCCGCCCAAATCTCTGACTTCGGGATCTACCATAGAGCGCCATAAATGTCCCCGCTGACAACGAGATTGAACGAGAACTCAAGGTTTGCCTCTCCGCCGAGGGCGACCAACTGCTCCAGTTAGCAGTAGCGATCTGTACTCTGTATATCACGGACTGGTATAATAGTCCTTGCCCTGGACCCTTGAAAAACAACTGGATCAGGCGGAAAAACCGCGTAGTAGATCGAAGCAACCGTTGGGATCGGCCTACCCCGTAAATCAACCTACCACGGGTTAAACAGTTTGTAACTCTGATCCCTGTCTCCTTAGAGAAGGAGCGTGGGTTTCCGGTCCCGTTGTTGGCAAGCTAAAACCCTAAAAGCAATTGCGGTTGGCGATTGGATTAACGAAGTGGACGCGGCATGCTTACATTGGAACGTAATCGAATGAAATTCATTATCATTCGCGTCAATCGCACGATTCTGTTTGCTTCACGCTAAGGCAAGGTCGCAAGAGAGGTCGAGGAAGGAAAGAAAAGAGCTTGGCTTTCATTTCGAGCTCGTCCCTGCCAGTTCATTCTAAGATCGTGAATCCTCAACTTTCTGCTGATAGATATCATCATATAGTTTGCAAGATAGGCCATCTCGATTGATATGCAAAGTCCACTCGCATTCGACTACAAGATAAAGCATACAAAACATAAACAATATAACCTAGAAGGACTCATACGGTTACTCACATACCAACGGAGATTGAAAAAAGTTCCAACAGTGTCCGATTTGGAGCTGAAATTGGCTAGTGAATGTCGATAGCCTCATACATCAGGTCCGTTCGCATCGTATACTTGATTCCAGACGTCACATAATCGCCTGAATGAAGTAGGTGACTATGCTGGAACAACAGCACCCTGCCTGTCTTTGGATCGACATCAATCCTCCGCGTCATATCAGGCGAATAGAACGGCGTGGCTCCTCCTTCCAACTCGGGTTTCTCTACATCTGGATCTGGAACGGGGACGGGAAAGTGGGCCGTCGTGGACGTTACCGGAGGAGGTGTGAGTGCTTGAACCGAATCGTTGAGGTAGAGGTGTAAAGTCACAAACGACTTCTCACTTCCAGTTGCATACGATCCATCGCAATGTTCTAGTACCCCATCACAGGTTTCATCAGCTTGTCGCTCCATTTTCCAAAAGTGTTTTCAGTCTACTCACCCTTGAAGAACTGTCCCTTCCCATACTTCAAGAACCTCATCCGTTCATTGAGTCGCTTCATTCTCCATCGATGTCCCCGTTTAAACTCCCAATGCCCTTGAACCAACGGGTCATTCGCGAGCGTTTGCAACTTGTCGCGGATGACACTCTCGTCTCCGCCGTTTAGGCACCGATCCCAGAGCCTATCGACAAGCTCCTGGTTATCCCAAATAATGCGGTCCGAGTCTCGGTAATACGTCAACCTGGCTTCCTTCCCATCCCCAAGGTTGACCAACGCTGGTATCCAGCCCTTTTTCTTCTTCTCCTCACTGGTAGTATCACCATTGACCTCCTGTGCGCCAATCATACCAGCACTCATCTCCGCATACTTGATCAACTGCGCGCATTCGCTCGGGCTAAGGACGTTGTCCAACACGACGGCGTAATATCCGTCGTATTCTGGCAACAGTGAATCCTTGAACACGATCGGATACGTTAAAATGGGCTTTGCATCAAGCGGGGTGGCCAGAAGAAAGTCCGGATCGACATCCACGTCTTCGGATGTATAAGAGGTCTGCATCGCGTATAGGATACCTTGATAGCGTTATCGAGAGAGTAAGGAAGAGTAAGAGGTAGAGGTGAGGTGAAATTGGGGAGCGGCGTCTGTATGTTCTAGAGGTTGTTCACGAGTGGCACAACGTCCAAGATGATAATTTAGCGGAGGTAAAGTATCGAATGATTCGAAGACTGGCGTCCTTTCTTCTTGAATTTTTTGCTTTGCGTTGGGGATGAACAAGGGGAGGTCCAAGTGGCCAAGCCCGGTGGTAAGCGCGCTCGTGGGTGAGTGACAGAGTCACCAGATCCCGGCGTCTGCGTCGCACATCGCGATTCTACATGTCGATATTTGGAGAATATGCAATGTTAGTGAGTCTGATACTAGATACATGGAATTAACGATCAACGGAAAGAGAGGAACCTTCACTTCCCATTCCCAGACAGAGTCCTAGACGTACCTGTAAGGAACCACCTAGCGAACACGCTCGTACATTAAATCTGTTCGCATCGTGTACTTGACGCCAGACGTGACATAGTCTCCCGAATGATACAGATCCTTGTGTTGGAACAGGAGCACTCGTCCAGCTTTCGGATCCACGTCCAATCTTCTCTTCATATCGCGTGAGAAGAACGGCGTAGCGCCTCCTTCCAACTCGGGCTTTTCCGCGTCTGGCTCGGGAATTGGAGGAGGGAAGGAGACCGACGTAGTTGATGGCTCCGTACGCGGCGTCAAAGCTTGCACCGAGTCATTGAGGTAGAGATGTAGCGTCACAAATGATCTTTCACGACCATCTGGGGTCGTATAGTTTCCGTCGCAATGTTCTACCGCCGTAGTTATCAGTGCCCATCGACTTAAAAAGACGGGACCGATAGATTTGACGAGTGCTCACCGTGGAAATACTGGCCCTCTCCGTACCGTAAGAAACGCATTCGTTCGTTCAACCGACTCATCCTCCACTTCGGCCCTCCATTTCTGTCGTCGTCATCTTCACTACCGCGCACAAGAAACGGCCATCTCTCATCCATAATCACGTTTAACCGTTCCCGGACAAACTCTTCTTCACCGCCCGTCAAACATCGTTCCCAAATCCTATCCACAATCTCCTGACAGTCCCATATGATCCGATCCGAATCTCTATACTCCTTCCTCAGTACTTCTCCCTTGCCTCCGGCATTGACGAGCGCTGGTTGCCATCCCCTGTCACTAGCATCCTTCTTGGTCCCTTCTTGCAGCGAACTGCCTACAGTACCAGACCGCACCTCCTTCTCCTCTTCCGCTTTTTCTACAGGCATGGCGCTCATCTCTGCATACTCGATCAACTGCCGACATTCGCTCGGGCTCAACACGTGGTCCAACACGAGAGCGAAACTTGTGCCGTACTCCGGTAACAACGTCTCCCTGAAGTTGATAGGATACGTCAAAATCGGTTTCGCGTCCGGCGGAGAGGCGACCAAAAAGTCTGCAGGAAAGTCGACGGGGTTGGAGGTATAGTCCGCCTGGATGTATTGGATAGCCTTTCTCGCTCGATCTTGTTGCTTTCCCTTTTGCTGTTTGCCCGGGTTCGACTGGCCCACGGGGAGGGGAACGAAAACGCTCGATTAGTTTGGCGCTTTGGTTTGTGATGCAAGTTGGACGATACGCACGCGCATTTTATTGACTAGATACGACATCTTTGAGAGAATAGTCGTTGAAACTCTTGGAGAGACGTGAGATGCGAGAGGTGAAGGACGGAAGAAAGTGATGGCGAGGTCCAAGTCAGCTTCGGCGCTTACTCTGCGTGCTCTGTGCGGGCCAATCTAGATCTTTTCGCCATTCTGCAGAGAAAGATTGTGGGGAAAGTGTGAATAAAGAAGTAATTTGAAGACTTAGGGAAGCAAAAAGTAGTTGATAGTCGGGGAAGGGACCTTGTCGATGATGTTTCCACCGAGTCTACTCACGAGAAGTAAAAAAGAAAAGCCAGATTGTATGCTTCACAAGATAGATACATAAATATTCTATAATTAACCCGAACTATTAGCCCATCCATCATCCCAATGGTAGGATTTGAAATCCATCCCCTCGCCGCTTGATCTCTTCTTGTCTACGTCGGCGGCGACAAGCAATGGAGCCTCGCTCAAACTTTCAGTGGACGAGTAGGATTGATGACAACAGTAGGAACGTCCGGCTTCTCTTTCCCAATATCGACCGCGCAAAGCTCTCCGATCCATGTTTTCCTCCACAGGGCAAGGTCATCCAAGTCAACCTTTCGACCTGAATGCTGGTCCACTACGTAGTATGGATTCTGAGCCGATCCGTAGTCGATGAGGACCATAGCAGTCTCGCTCGTCCAACGGGTATTACCGGGATGAAGGTCACCGTGAGCCCAGTCCTCAGATTTCCCATCGTGAACGTACGATCGCATATTCCTCACTGCCAAATCGAGAATCTTTAACTTTTCTTCCAGCCAAACTTTGCATTCTTTCTCGGTCTTTAACTTCTTATAAGAAGCAAGATGGGTGATGGGCAATCCGACTTTGCGCATGATGATGCATTGCTTAGTGTGATCCGTCTCCTTGTTATGTGCAAATACAAGGCCCATCTGTAGAGGATATTCGTCAATAACAGGACTGGACGGAAGGGGATATGGTTATGACCTTTTGGGTTAAATCCAGCTCATGTGCTTTCAGGTTGGTCTTGATAAGATACTCGCCCGTGGGTATCCCGGCGGCTGCTGTCACCTTGTAGATGTCCCCAGCGGCCACTGCCTTTTCGCCGTGGAAGTCAACTGGTTTGTCTTTGTAGAACGCGCGGCAAACTGTTGTTTGGGCTAGAAAGTCAAGCGCAATATTAGATTCGCATCGGTTCATATAATGACGAGCTCACTTCGTTTCTCAAGTGGGAGAGAGTGGGCGGTATAAACGCAGGCAGCCACCACCCAAAGAAGGGAACGAAGTTGAATCATGGCAAGTAGAAGAATTGAATGTAAAAGATGAACAATGAAAGAAAGCGAAAATCACGAGTAAAGAAAGTTGAAAGGGGGGACACCGAGAAAGAAAGAGAAGTAGGGAAGATGAGGACAGTCGCCGGGACTGGAGATTTCTAGCGACTCTCGAGACGCCCTTTTATCTCTCTCAGCACTTACGAGGTATCTGTTCACTCGCGCGGGCTATCCACATCTTCTGTTAGAGCGATGAAGGAAAACGGGGTGGCACGCGCTGATGCGTAGAGTCGCTCGCGTCTGACCATCGTTGTCAGAGTAACAATCCCAGTGAAAGCCTGAATATATCTCAAGAGATGCATCAAGAAAGGCTCTGAAGACGCCGACAGACGGGGTGGCGGGTAGACCAGACAAAGGGTGTTTTTCTATTGCCCAACTGGACGCGCTGCATCAACTGGGCGTACTCCTTTGATCGCTTATTGAATAATCATCTACATAGTTGAGAGTGAGGCGGCACGGGTGGCATTCTTTCAATCAGTGGCGAAGGCAAAAGAAGAGGACAGAGACGACAACTGAGACCAGGGAGATGTGGTCATCAATACTCACTCGCAACCGCCAATTCTTTCGTGAGTCTGACGAGAACAGTACTGCACAGGTCGGCGTGAGAGAGCAAGGGACACCGCCACACCGCCGGATTCCGAAATCAATGGGCCAAGCGAAAGATGTGCCACACTCTATCATTGCAACTTCTCACTGTGGGACAGCTTATGTGCAATCAACATGTGATGTAAAGCTGGGTGCTGTACCAATTCTCCCAGTCGCTGCCGTTGTTGGAAAAAGAGGCGCCACATCAATGTCTTCGTTCTATCATTTATCATTCAGACGGCCAGTCTTCTGCAACGGTAGAGCTGTGTACACCCCCCGACTGTCGGATATTCACTGCATGCCCTGCTATTGTATTGTTGAGCACAGGTAGGATCACAGGGAACTTGGGATCCCATGAGGCGTTCACTGTGTACGCATATGGGAACTGCTGGTTTGGCGGCTACTTCAAGGTTGCTGGAAATTTCCCCTGGAAAGTGTTGGATTTATTCGTCAATGTCCATCTCATTTTGGAGAAGGAAAAGATTATCAAAGGACAAGGAATGTGAGCAGTGCCCCTACTTGTCGTTTAATCAAGATTTGTGTCGCTTACCATCGAGACTTTCAACCAGATACAACCAAATAATCAGAGAATTGATGCTGAAATTATTCTACAATAGCCTATATATATATACATACAATATTTCGCATAATTACGCGATCATGCATCCCATTGCTGTCGAGTTGCGTTGTTGGGAGCTCCGGCACACTCCTGCCCATATTTTCTTCGCACAATTGACTCCTCCATATCGTCCTCAACATATCAACTCCATCGAGATCTCGTTGCGTACCATGGTGCTCAATAGTACAAAGAACGTTTTCAGCCTACAGGTCTCAGATATTCGAAACTGGCTAAGCTTTCTCGAAATGGCTGGAATTGAATAGGCAGCGTGTACTTTGAACTACCAGTTCCGCTCTACTTCGATACATCCCGACGTCGACGCGACTTCAATAGATTTACAACCTGAAGGCTGTATAATAATAATAATGATAATGATAATAACAATAATGAAATAATGATAATGATAATTTACATAACTACGCATCCGTTTTCGTCGATTTTCTTCTTTGGAAGCTCGGGCACGCTCTTGCCCCTATCCACTGCGCACAATTCGCCGATCCACGACCGCTTGAGATACTGAACACCATCCAAATCAACGTGATCTCCATGTCCGTCTTCGACTGTGCACGGGAACTTTGCGGAGCCATAATCGATAATCACCGCACTCTCCTCGGACAACCAGCGAGTGTTCCCTGGGTGAAGATCGCAATGCGCGTACTGTCCGATGACCGAACGCATATGCTGAATCTGTTTCTCAACGATCACGAGCTTCTTGTCCACCCATGCTTCGCACTCCTTTTCTCCCCGTCGAGCCTCGAGCAAGTAGGAGGTGAGGTTGCGAATGTGCTTGCCGACGACATGCATTACGAGACATTGATCTTCCAGTTTTGTAGCTGTGTTGTGCGCGACTCCAAGGCCCATCTATATGTGCAACAGATATTGACAACAGCAAGGAGAGTCAGTAAAACGCTTGGAATCGGGAATGCATTTCGACGAACCTTCATCGTAAGTTCGATCTCGTGTTTTCCAAGCTGTTTTTTCACATAGTATTCACCAGCTGGTAATCCCTTGGCTTGTGTCACCATAAACAGATTCCCGACACTGGTGACTTGTTCGCCTATGATCTCAACCTCTTTGCCGTTATATGTCACGGTACAGACGCTAATTTGATCTAGGTGATAAAGATCAGTCAGGAATGATCAAAAGGTGTCGTGAACGTTGACGTACTGCGCTTGTGTTTGGCTTGACATTGAGGAGCTGCCTTGCCTGTGGTCTTTCCGAGATGAGTCTGTGCTGTGGTCTTTCCGGGATGATTCTGTGCATGGTATTTGTTAGACTGGGCCGATCCAGGAGAAGGGAGTGTGGCTTACAGTCGGAGCAGGAATCGGAGCAGGAAGTGCCGCAGTCATGCATACGACGGAAGTCAACAGCCAGAAGACGGACGACCGAATAAGGCGCATTTTGAAAAACAGAGGAGACGTAGAACGAGGTGAACGGTTGGCTTTGAGAAAGGGAAAGGGTACAGAAGTAAGACGCCGAAAAGAAAGAGGAGGACTGGTGAAGCAGAACGAAGGCGAGTCGCCGGGACTGGAGAACACTCAAGGACGTTGGAGTCTGAAGGTTATATACCTTTTTAGACACGAAATTCCTGCTGTGTAGTAACGAATGTTCCGCTGTGCAGTCGCCTTCCGAGCTGTGAACGATCCGGATGTGCATGTGCTCGACAGATGAGAGTGTATCGGGTCCGCCTTCCTTCATCTCCAAGTGCACATCCACTCCTAATTTCAGTCAGGATCAGAAAAGGAGCAAAGAATGTCAATACGCTCCGGTGGACGGCCTCCTGAGGAGCCAACTGTAATGTACATATAACTCAATTATTTTCTGCAGTAAACAGAAGTATATCGAGCCTTTTTTTGCTGAAACTGGCTCATATAGCTCAGACAAAAGTAGAAATTTCATGCGTGCAGTTCATCCTCTCCTCATTCTGGCTCTCGTTTCCACACATTCACATCATATCAATCAAAGGGGCGCAGGCGATGACTTGAGTAACCAAGAAAAGAGAAATGGCGGCCAAAGAAGTCGCGAAATGGGAGGATCGACATTTATCAGAAGTTGCCGAAGCATGTAACCGACGTGGTTGTCTGGCTCATCGAACGCCACTCCCATGTCACAGCCACCGCTTTTCCTGTGCCGAGTGTGAACACACATGGCGCCAAGACTTACCCATCTCCGAGATCTCGGCGGTTTCTCAAGCTCAGGCAAGGACTTCGGTTGGAAACAGCGCTGCATTGCCTCTCGCTCGGGCTTATTTCTTTTTTTTTTACATCCGCCGCCGTCGCCTTCGTTCAAAACACATTCACTTGAGACGCGAGAATATTTAATTGGCAAAATTGAGTCAAATTGCTCAAATACTCACTTGAAAAGACTATAAATGTTCCTCGTTCTCTCATTCCCGGTGACCGGGATTGAATCCAGTCCAAATATTTACCATTCATGGCATTTGAGGTGAGAAAACCAGTCTAATAGCTCTTACTCGGATCTCGGTCACTTGATTTCCCTCGTTCTATGCTTATCGACCCAGTCCACCGGCTATCCTTGGACAAAAGAGAGTTCGACTTTCGCAAGGTATTTCACATTTACAACTCGAATCAAGGATTTAATGCTTAATCAAGAGTATAGCCACTCAAATATGAGGCTCTTCTGCACCTAATAGACGCGTTGGATTCTATCAGACGAATGAGGGAGCGATGCAGATGGGCGCACCTTTTGTATGTTCCGTGTATTGATTAAACTCGAATTTCTCACCTTCTCAATATCACATTGAAACCATTGAGAGGCCCAAATCGGCTTGGGGTCCTCATTTCGCGCATAGAGCCTTTCTAGAATGAGGATGAAGATAGGCAAAGAGGCCGTACAATCGCTCTTTCACCGCCAAGTATGACCGAATCTATCTCTATTTTTTCATCTTTCTCCTCATTTTATCTCGTTCTTATACTCATAAGAATGACCGAGCTCGCGGGATGGTCTTCCGTTGTCGTTCCCAGTTTCAGTGCCGAAAATGTTCAAGCTCAGCGCATCATACATTCAAATTTACACTCGGCTTCCAAATTGTCCGACTATAATTAGTATTACACACCTTTGACCATTTACCTCCTCTAACTCCTGACGTCAGCAAGGCCTTCATATTTCCCATCCGCCAGAACTTCTTCTCAAAAAAATTGATCAAGGCATACATAGCGCATTTTAGACTGTCAAATTTGGCCCAAACACTTCTTGCCTCATTATCTCGTCGCCCATATCCTATGACCAGCTCTAGCCTCACGTCGTCGTAATTTAAAAATCATAATTAGCATAGAAAATAGCTACAGGCTACTGTTCTTGCAAGGTCTTTCTCGCCCATTCTCAGTGATAGAAGGTACTTTGGAGTAATCGTCTGTAGTCAGTAGCGTGTACTACCGATGCTAGAAAGGCGTCTAGTGCGTAAAGGGGCTCAAGCCAAGATTAGTTGAGCAACAATTGCACATGTTCTTCTGTTGATGACTCATTATTTAAAGCTACAGATCAATTTTGGTACAGAGAATAAACGCGCATCGCATCCCCGGAGGTGAGGATAATGGCATTACAGACGGAATTTCTATTCTTCCATTTTTCGTACGATGTTTTTGAAATCATAAGCCGTTTGCTAAGTGTAGGTGGAAAAACAAGAGGTTAGCCATGCCCTACGACACGACGGCGACGATCGAGAGTTAGCCGTACCTTTTTCGTATGGTGATTTTCGATCAACGCCCTGGGATGGTTCTCACTGGCCTTGACAGTGACGCCCGTGCTACCGGCGGGAGCACTTTCGGTCAAAACTAAGGAGGGCAGATTTAGAAATCAGGGCGTCAATGAGTGGGTAGAAACTGACTTTCAACAATTGTTCCGGTAGTGAGGGAATTTTCGTTGCCACCACCGGCCCCGCCAATAGCGTAGCTGTGAGAAAAGAGAACGAAGAGAATGAGTATGAAACGGGTAGATGAAGGTCGGATCCAAAATGGAATAACGTACTCTGAAAGAGAGGGAAAAGATTAGTCAAGGTATCTTCTGCGAGGTTCAAGAAGTAACACGTACATTCAACACGGTCACCAACTTTATAGTCAAACTCGGTGGACGACATTTTCGATGAAGAAGGATGCGTAGGAAGAAAAATGGAAAGGTTTTGATGCTTTTTGAGATGAAGGTTTGTTCGCAAAGTTGTGAAGAGGCAGTTGTTGCTGAAGACGATGAAGGTGAGAGACCAGGGGGTTATATACCGGTACGAGAGATCCGTGGCTCCACGCGATGTGGTCATCGTTCTAAAATGAGCACATAAACGAAGGCGGAGTGATCATGCAGGCCTCTCTGCGCTCGATGAGCACACAAAGAACGGGAGGAGTAGATGACCAATTCACGTCTGCCGCTCCGAAGACTCCCGTGTCGAAAACAAAGCAGAAGCGGAAAGAAGACGTCAGTGAATGATGAATCTAGATTCGAATCTCCAATCCCGAGGAGTTGATCGAGCTATCGACGTGCCTGAGAGAGCCTCGCCGGCTCGACGAAGAAGCGCTAAAGACGAGGGAAAAATGGCAGGCAATTGGCCTCGTCCACGTCTACGAGAAGATACTGGAATAAGAGGAGGAAACGCACAAAAAGATAGCGCGCAACAACGCGTAGCTGAGGATGATTGGCGTGCGTGGCTTTGTTGACGAAAAGGCTAACAGCGCGAGTGGCGCTCACTTCTGTGGATTCTCGGCCCGACCTCCACCGCCGCCTCTCCAATGACGAAATTATTACCTTTGGGGCACCAAAAATGTCGAAATGAGTCTCCTAATAGTATTGATTGAGGAAAAATTCGGAGGCTAAAACCGGTTAAACCATTTCGATTTCAAAAGTACGCCCGTTCTCTAGCGAATGGATCGAGTCTATGTGTCCGTACATTTTTAGCCCAAACCTACGAACAATGTATTCCCGTTAATTCTAGAGGCATCGGCACCGGCGTCCTTAATCTCTCCGAACCTGGTCTCCCAGCAGCGCACCGCAACAATGAGAAGCGGATCAGCAACGAATTGATAATAGCACTAAGTGCGAGCAGTGAGCGGATCCAGGGCTGAATGATAGAAGTTTCTGGCGTCAAATTTGAGCCAGCCTACAGCCTGATGCGGTACGGATTTTCGCGTACTCGTTCTTCCGCTTGCTTCCTGGCACTCGATATGATATTCCGTTGATGACGCACTCTAATGCCCTCGCCCGACGGTATTTCGTTTTGGTTGGCATTGACAGGCGACATCATGTCCCCGTACGTATTACTTGGGAGAACCCTCCGCGTTGCAGTCGTCGTAGATGATGACGACAAGTGGATATTATTGGGAGATCCTCGTCATCATTTGCACTCATTTCCAGATTGTCGCCATCTTTTCGATGCTCCCTACCTATTTCCGGAGATATCGATTGACACGGCTCCTTCCTACTCTCCCGTCCATCAATCCTCTGAGCCTCCTCCGTTGCGTCAAAAAACTTCTTTTTGCTTATAATTTTGCTCATTAAAAGAGCAGAAGCGAGTACGGTGACGCAGAGGCGTTTGGAGATTAGAAATGTTAAGGGAGTTTTATGACCAATCTCCCAAAAATGGGAGTAATCTGATATCAGGCAGTATCCGAATTTAGGTTCTTTCGTTCTTCCTTCAGCTTTCGCGTCACTCGTTGAAGTAAATGACGAGGCGCGAGGCGAGCCTGACACCATTAGCCGAAAATTACTCGAACCAGGCAAGAAAACCCATTCTAATTAGTCATCAAAAATAAAGGAATCACAAACAAAACATATGAGAGGAGCCAAAAAGATATCCGCGCTTCCTTGAAAGCTCGGTCGATTGACGAAAGAGATGACAACATTCCAACTTGTGGCACAATCCAAGCACCAATCCTAACTTTGGTATTGACCGCAGAAGGGTAGAAGTCGAGAGTCATCGTGGGGCTTGGGAAAGCCTCTAAACGCCACGCAGTTTGACGCCATTCATCCAATGATCTCCGCTAATAACACACTCTCGCCAACGATATCGTCGGGCTTTTCGACGCTTGTTCGTTGGTTTTTGTAGCTAGCAACCTTGACCGATTCTTTCCTTGAATTCTGTCTTTGTCAATGAGCAGAAAAACATTAAAAAAACCGACAGATTGGCTATTGGGTCTCGGGCCTTTTTGATTCCCCCCACCCCAGAGAACCACGGGGTAGTCGCCGCTGGACCATTCAATCTGTACGAATACGAAGATCCTCATTCATCGACATTTTCCTCGTTTCGATGACGGACTCGTTGGCGGATTGATCAGCATTCGCTCATTTATGATCTCATATCCTTTTCAAGATACGTTACGACAATTAGCGTGGAGTTTCGTCTGATTATACCCCCCTGTGCCAGGATATAAAGTCCTCGTACCGTTTTTCTTGCCTTCATGCATCGTCAGTAACACTTACATCCCGCTACAATCAACTAGCACGTACCCTTTGTGTTGTTGACGCATCCATTTCAGCAAGATGTCGACCAATCTAAACCTTAAGCCTGGTGACCGTGTGGAATGTACGTCTCGTACCTCCTCCCCCTTCTTTCCCTCCGCCCGTTTCGCCTCGATGAACTCCAACTGACCTCCCTTCTCCCTTTCTATAGAGTGCGTCTTTCATCTTGGACTCTCTCCTGCTCTCCTCTCCCCCTCCTATTCTCACATACTCCTCTAGCTACGCTATTGGTGGAAATACCGGCGGCAACGAACGATCTCTGACCACCGGAACGGTCGAAGAGAGTAAGTTTCCCTCATCCTTGATGTTTATCACCTTTTCCTTCTTTCTTCCTACTAATTTATTGACCCCCAATATTCCTTTTCCAACAGTTTTAACGGAGCGTGCCCCCGCTGGAGACACCGGCGTAACCGTAAACGCGAGCGAGGACGAGCCCCGAGTCGTGATCAAGAACGAGAATACGGGAAAGGTATGCACGAGTCTGATTCTTCCCGCCGGCTGAGCGAGTTGTTTGACCTCTTCCTCTCTCTCCCCTCCTCCCTCTCCTGCTCTCGTTTGCTACCGTACAGTCGTCCGGTCTAAAGTATGACAACATCGTTAGAAAAATCAACTAAAATATATCACTCACCTCATCTCCCCAACGATGTAACTTTTAAATAAGTGAAACCGTTGTTGATCCTCCTACTTTGATTCATATTTCCGTTTCGCGAGCTATTTAGTATGCCTCGTCTGTGGCTGTCTCCGTATTTTACGAGAGCGTTAGAAGGAAGAAGAGGAATCCTGGAGAGGCACTAAGGTCAACAAGCCGCCGACAGGTTGGAATAGACTGATTATTGTCGATTATAGTAGCAAAGTTCGCATTATATGGCAAGGCTGAGCGAAACGCATCGGCCCAATCATCGAAGTCGAGGCCAAGTTGCATATCAGTGCAAGGCCACCAGATATTCCGCCCTGAAACACTCTCAGAATAGCCCTGAAAACCATTACAGGGATCTACAGTTCGTTGACTGTCTCCTATGATCGTCATCGACAGCCTCCCTCCGCGGAGATTGGCATTCTGATCGCGACCCTTTGACCGGCACTTCCCAGCGCCAAACGCCTTCCGTATGACTATGTAGTTACATAAACAACCAATCATAATTCAAAGCATACATAATATCCAAAGATATCATAGCTAAATAAGAAAGAAAGCGGCATAGACGAAAGATAAAGTCCAGGCATCTGGATACATATATAGCTAACGCAACTAGGAAGAGTGGAAATTGGAAGAATAAGTCACGAATAAGGAAGTAGGAATGAAAGCTTGGCCTTCGCCTCTGGAGACACTTGGGGGATGACGAAGCTAGAGGTTGACCAAAGGGGTAGCTGCGGGAATTCGGGTTTTGAATTTTCTTCCGGGTAGTTGTGCATTCTGCATTGTCGGCGAGGCTAATAGTCTCGGGCTTTGAAAAGAAAAGGTGAGCTACCTGATGACGAGATTTGGGTACGAATCCATTACTCACCTCTTTCTGAGAGCCTAGTGTCCGACGTTCAGACTGTAGATAAACCTTTGCACCTCTGGTAGGGCAAAGGTAGCCGCCTCCTCCTTGGCTGAAGCCCTGTCCGCTTTCAACTCCTCGTTTTGAATCACTATTCCCCCAAAGGTGAATGTGGCACGGTGAAGGTCACGGCCGCCTCTCCTGACAATTTCGTAACGCCAGGTATAGTTGGCATTTTCGGAGAAGCCGGCGTTCTTCAGGAGATTATTAAGCCGTTCTTTGTTGGTGTTAGTCATCGTTTTTGTTTCGAGAGTTTGGGGAGGGTAAGCACAGAGTCTGCTGGCTATGTAGGCCGGAGGGGGTTGTCGTTTGCAAGGGAATGGTGGGATCATGCCGCCGTCTTTATACCTCTCTGCTTCTGAGATAGCTGGCTGCTAAATCCAACCACCTCCTCCTGGTTAGAAGAGAGCAGCTGCGAAGGAGCCGGCGAGATTAAGGCCGGACGGCCTCGTTAGAAAAAAAGGAAAGGAAAACAAACGCCGACGAAATTGACAGAAATACAGTTCAGCATGGAGCTAAATGTGCGAACTAGCCAGGTTGAGAGTACTGACCCGAATTGCTGGTTAAGAATCTGTACCACCTTCTCGTTTCGTTCTATCATCGCTCGTTCGAACGCAGCCACGTTCCTCCTCTCCAGCGCGGAAAACATCGAGAGAACATTGGCGTCTATGAATGAGGTCAGATGAGGAAATATTCCATCCGAACGAGGCTTTTTCTGGACGGAGAGAGGCGAGCAACCGTGTGACCAACTCAACCGTTCGGAGAGTTGAAATGTTTGACAGGAGCGCCTGGTCAAGAGGCTGAGCAAAAGAAAGGATCAAACATGAGAGACCTCAGCTTGATATCGCCAGCGCACTCCCTCCTTTTGCGACGTTTGTACCATGTGCATTGAGAGGCAGTTCGAGGCGAAGAACAGCTTTAAATAAGCATTCATTGAACTCCTTCTCCTTGGTATTCTTGGGGCGAACGGAGATCCGGGCACTCGTGATCAACTGGACACTGAGGACGTACGCTGACTCGTTCTCTTCCATTCTCTCATCCAAAACGCCGAATTACCCAATAATCAGTCAGAATTCTTTGCATTAGAGCAGTTAAAAGTGGTTTGGACGGTTGTTCTGACCTCTTCCACCCGTCATCAGCCTCTGAAGAGGCTGCCTGCTGCGGGATCCGGCGTCGACGGGTTATCTGACATCGCTCAGAAGCACAAGGATCGGATAGATGATAGTTGAGCAAGATACATGCAAATACAAAGAGCTATCTGCGAAGGAATCAGCGCCAAGTCACCCAATCAACCAAACCGGAGCGCAACTCACAATTAGGATTAGACGGGGCCATTCTGGGTATCATATCCAATAATTAATTTCCAACGTCTCTTGTTCTCGCTCTCACGCGCCCTTCGCATCATACTTTAACGTTTGCAGATTTGATATTCCCCTCTTTCCCTCTTCGATTGCTTTCAAGGATATCCAAACAACACCAGTAGCTACCAAAGGGGCGGCAGCAAATGCCCAATCGACCCGACTGGCCATCAAGGACGAAAGCGCTGGGTAGAGGACGACGAGGAGCTGGGTTGGGAGGAAGGGTGGTGTTTCGATCCTTTTCCCTCCAATCTCAGAGAAATTACCTTCTTCTCGTCGTCGAAGCACGAGCATCGCGTGGGCGTGTAAGCACAGATGAAACAGACCGAATGCCGTCGTGGCAAGACCAGCACCAGGACCCATGAGTCCTAGAATGGCAAATACCTGACTATTTACAATTCGTAAGTCTTTTGAACCCACTTTTCGTTTTTCCAAAAAGGAAACAGACGGCGAAATGACACGCACATAGCTACCGATAGGCAGATGACGACTGTCCCAAGTAGGGTATACATATCCCGAAGCTTTTCATTCTCTTTATCCAGTTGATTGATGATTTCCTCTTGCTCTGCGGAATGATCAACGATTTGGGATGCGTGGTCAACACGTAAACTCACCGCACCTTGCTCGTCTAGAACGCGATCCGGAGCGTCCTG
>WSTO01000211.1:0-18720 GCA_019627685.1 Serendipita sp. 399 | reverse complement strand
GTGGGGAGCCTTATACAGGTTGTTCAAGGACTAAACCGAGACCTGGTTCGGTTCAGAAGTTCAAAGGGTGTGGCGCCGAATGAATCTACGAACCAACGAAACGATTTTTCATCGCAACCAACGCTCAAATTAATGAGTATTATATAACAAGGAAATGTAGCAACTTCTTCTTTTTAAAGGAGCACTCGACCAACAAGAGGTTTGCAAATGAAAACACTACCATGAGTAAGCGTGCAGGCAGATGTCCGATACCTCGTAAGGACGCTCCGCTTGAGACCTCGACAAAGCACCTGAATTGGTATCACGTTCATTCTTCCCCGACTCGCGAAAGCGAGTGGATCCTAAGCTCGTGCAACACTAGAGTTAGGGATCCGCAATTGATGGAGTGTAAACAGGGTTATTTCTTCGAGCCAAAGTGGTCTGTTAGATTCGGGAGAGGGTATTGATTTGTTCTCGCTCCATAATAAGGATGCTCAACGTAAAATTGAACCTGTCGTAATAAAGCATGATAAAATATAAACGAGGAGAATCAAATCTGCTATGGAATTAATTTAAATGGCCCACCGAGGTACTATCCGCGGTTTTGATATCGATTACCAGTTTGGACCTAATGTGCAGCATTCTCCTGAGCAGGCCTCACTCACAACGAGATGAACACTCTTATCCACTGCATATTGCTCTTTTCAACGATGGTAAGCAAGATGGATATCGGCTTCAGCTTCGATGATGAGGCAGAAGTTCTACACCTAAGGAAAAAAAAGGGGGAAACCATCGCAGGAGGCCATTTTGATCACTCCGAGCGATCCAAATATGTCATTTGGTTCGAATATATACGTACGGCTCCGGTTTATCTTCAGATCGTCGATGCCATTTCGTTTGCTTGTCTCTATTGCTTCAGAAAGTATCCCGAAACAACGACCGAAATAGGCAATAATCACTAAAACGTCATTTGGTGCCGCTGAGGAATTAGAAGACACTTGTATGATCGGGTCGGTCAAGGTTGGAGCCAAGCTGTAACCGGAGTCGACACGCGACACCGATTCTCGCATTCGACCAACATAGCATAACAGATTGGGCGTCAATTGGAATTGTGCCAGCTGTGCGGTTATAATAAGTCCAAAAAAAGAGAGCCTCATTTCCATTCCTATCACTGTCGAGGCTCATACGCACGCACGTACCGTTCGCCACAATGCCCGTTGTGAACGAAGACGGCTAACACTTATTTATCATCTCATAATATGATACTCGCGCAGTATTAGGGAAAAGAATAAAACAATGAATTCATGCTGTATTTACAGACTTGAGTGATTACATGTCATCAGCCGTCAGCATTCTGGTTCCCAACTTTGTGGCGCCATCTTCAAGGCATGTAGTAGCAGTTCAACATGGGATTTATAGAGATTTGGCTTTTTCCACTCCTCTTCTTGCTTCTTCTCAAGATCGGGTTCGGGATCGTGACGGACTTCGCAGAGCAGGAACCAACTCTGGAGAAGCTGAACTAGAGAAATCGGTATACCAGTCATTGTCACGATCTCATCGAGATTGCGGTGACACAATTGTGATACCAGTTCTCCTTTCTGACTTATTTCGCCAAGGTCGGAAAGCCAGAGAGACCCACACGGTCCCAACAAAGATTGGGATGAAAGAATTTCGAGCAAGCCGTAGAAAATGGTCCATCCAAACGATTCGATATCATCAAAAACGAGTTGTTTTGTTGCTGGGAACGCTCGTCCGTGTAGGCGTCTTGACATGAAAGGGGGTGTACCCTATACGACAAATGTATTGAGTGGAAGACACGTATTGTCTGTAAGCACTCACTGATAGTCTGAAACCCGATTCACTGTCATCCCCGCTCCGCACTAAGGGCGTCATATTGTCCCCATCAATTACGATTCCAAAACAATCAACTTCGTCTGGTAACTCATCATGAAGTCTGAGAAATTGCATAAATGCTAGTCATCACCGCTTGAAGAATGCTTACCCCGGATGGATTTTTCGTCGGATGGGTTTTTCAAGTAGCAACAGGTTCCCAATACTGATGTCACAATGAAGCCATCCATCCTGGAAGAGTTTCCAGTGTCCTTCTAAAAGTTAGTATGGTAAATATGTACGAATACGCAAACGTACCAATAAATCCATGGAGAATTGCTTCAATGAAATGCTTGGGAGACTTCGCACAGAGTAAGGACTCCCCACGAGGTTTCATTAGAATCCTCTGTAGCACGCGCTGCTCTGCCAGTTCGTTGATTCCAGGGTAGTAGCCCCGTCCGGATGCAGGTGCAATAATCCACCTTCCCACGATTTCTGGAATCCCACAGTAGCCCTTGGCGCCCGAAAAAGCGCGATATTCGTCGTTGCATCGCATCCTCAAAGGCCAGGATTCCTTCATAACCAGTTCGTCTTCTTCAGCAATGCCGTCGGTGCACCACTCAAAGGACGTATCCAAGTGAGGAAGAGAAACCGCCGGGAGAGTATAGAAACTTATTGATGTATCTGGTGCGGGTACCACCGTCATGGAGCCTGATGATGGCTCACGATCCATTGATGTCGACAGAAGAAATGATGGAACAGGATCATCAAGTGAAGACTGCCGCATATTTTCAATTACTTGGTCAATGCTGCTTACACTGCTTGAAGTCTGGGATCTGGATAGACGCGTCCTTGTCGGCGATGTTCTGGATGGGGATTTTGACCGAGAACGGAGAGTGAAAATGGGATTATTATTCCTCGGTCTCTCTGAGTCCTTGATGGGGATTATGGCATCTTGAACCCTCAGCGTTGAGACATAGGTCGCTCGACCACGAAGAGTAGGACAGTTGAATAAAATTTCCGTCATAACTCCAATTCGTCCATCTGGTAGCATGAGCTTTTGGGCGTCCCGGGAGTGGTCCTCTCCAATAGTAGATGAATATTCAGTACACATGAGAAAGGCAACCGTAAGGTGAACCAGGTTCTCATAGCCTTGCAGAGACCGGATTTCCATAGGTTCCGTGATCACCATCCCTCCCCTATGAAAGGCTGAAAATTGAACCTCGCCCTTCACGTGGTTCAAAAGGATCACGAAGGCTATATGACGGTTTGGTCGCGCTGACAGCATTGCTCTTGCGTATGTTGCAGCCTGCCGAACAAGGTCTTTCCCATCCCTCTTCACCTCGCAAACCATGATCGGTTCCTCCCAGCGCGAATGGTCCTCCTTCTCGATTGGACCGGAAAGAACGAGGATATCCGGTTTCATTGGATGAGAGTTCTCCACACAGTCTCGCATAACCCGGTCATATGTTACGAAATGCCGTCCATGCGAGACATTCCTCCCATCATCGAACGCTTCCCTGATTTCTTCGAGAATGGAACAAAAGGGTTTATAATATTCTATTTCTTTCAACTGATTGGGCCATTTGTTTTTCTGCTTGCCATCGCCTTTGTAATTTCGGTACTGGAGCGTAAATGGTGCCAGGGGTTCAGGACGGAGAATATCCATGACGCGGCCGTATTCCTTTGGTAGCAACAGTGACACGTCTACGTCTCCGGTTTTTGTTGGTTGGGTAGATAAAAAACAGGATATGAAGTCGGAGACAGAACATGTCCAGATGTGACGTTCGAGGCGGAACCCCAAGTGTTTCTTAAGGATGGACTGAGACGTATCGTCTGAGGTACTGGAAGGAGTGGAAAAGGCATATTGTGCAGATCCTAGTTTTGATTTGGAGCTCGTCGTATCGGAAGAGTCGGCTTGGGAGCTGGAGGTACTGCGCAAAACGTTATGTCAGCTGGACTGCAGAAAGAAGCTAGAGCCCACTTTTTAGACTGCGAGCCAGAGGATCTGGACATCTTGAAGTTGGTTTTGAAGTCGGATTTTGAAATGAGAACAGTAAACGAGAATGAAGAACTGGTCCAAGTTGCTTTATCCAAGGTGTGTTATCCAACGTGCACCTGCCGCCTCCCGTGAGCTATTCGGCATAAACTATGGCTATTAGATACCTGTATTGGGTGAAAGAAATCAGTGATATGAAGTCGGCTCACTGTTTTTGGTTCCTAGCGGCGAGTAAAACTGATGATGTCCCTATACTGAGTCGCAGCCAACTGGTTTCTCACCCCAAATCAGGCATAAATTCGAACTCAACGGCTGCGTGATTGTAATAGTATGAGCTATTTGTTATTATAGAGACTTGTTTGCATGCACGTACCATTTATATTTACGACTTGCCACAACGTCCATTGCTCTCAGTCGATTGCGAACACGGGTACTTCGGACCAAATCAGGATACAAAGGATGCTGAATGACGTGAAAGACTCGACTGAGTGTGACTAGGGACGATGCTCCAAGGTATTCGCAAGCACTTCAAATGCCACTGGTCAGTAGTGTCTAGCCAATAACTAACTGGAATGCGGGAAGTCGGACAAATAAAATTTGATGCCACACGTATTTGTGAAGGTTAGTCGTCCTAATGGAGATCGTTCCGGAAAAAAGAAAGATCGCGCAGAGACTTCTAATGGGTCAGAGAGTAGCAAGTCCGGTCAGCTCCTCTTGGCTGACTATTTGGTGATAATCCAATTAACAAGAACATTACATCGCTTGCAAGGTCTACCATTCTTGAGAGGGCCTATCTGAAATGACTAGCTAGTTGGCATGTCCGTCTCTAGCATTCAATCATGTTTGCATTACTCTCGTCTTCGTTGCCAAGTAGCGCCGATTCTCCTTCCCAGAGGCTCCTGCGAGCTTAGCCCGCAGCTGCATGATAACGTTTTACTTTACACATTTAAGCCCGCGAGGGCCGCTGGGAAGGAGAATGAGTAGCGCCTACGATCCTATGGCGTGATAACTTTAGAGTAAAGTGTCCGTCCGAATTCGGTCACCCGGTTGCAAGCATCTCACTTGTGGTGCTGTGGTCCAAGTGACGGGTGCCTCCTTCTCCTCTGCGGTACCGACAAGCCGATTCCAGATACTAGTCGCGAGCAATTCGTGCGATGCGAGGGATGGATGAAAGCAGTCGACGTCACTCAGAGCTATCGGGACGTTAAACTCATCGATTGGTAGAGCAAGAACGAGAAATAGGACGGACCTTGGATCGGATAGGTTCCAAGGTGAACGACTTCTGGCTGCCACACAACGGCACTAGAATGATATCAGAAGTCGATAACAATAATGGCCGCAAACGCCTACAAGTCTGGATATTTCTTTTTCTGGTACTCCGTTGCTATCTTTACCAGCCGCTCGTTGTATTGATCCGTAAGCTCGTCCATGAGGGCTCTCGTGGTTTCTCCAATATGTCCCCCTAGTAGTGAACACTAAACCCATATTAGATGGTGCTTATAGGGGGAATCAGATACTAACGGCACATTCCAAGTTTTTGTGAGGGATCGAGGGCAGGAGTTTGGAGCAGTATGGTTGGTTGAGTGTTAGCTGTGTATAAAAGTTAGTAACAATATCGTCCGAAATAGAGCTCAAATCTACCTCGAATATATCAGAGACTTTGAACACCGCCAACAGATTGACCACCGAGTTCGCTATATCGAGTAGCTGATAAGAGGCTGCTCAGAAAGTCTTGACTGGATCTACTTACGGATTTCCTTCCTTAATCTCTCGAGTGTGTACCGGATGTTCTTTTCGAAATCATCCGCAGAACCAGGACCGATCTCCAATTCCGCTTGACCGCAAAGCCAGCAGAGATCGTTCGAACCAATTTGAAGATTGATGTATTTGAACTTATTTATTGGAAGGTTCTGCTTCTTCACTTGCGGTATGAGATAATCGTCCACTTCATGCGGTAGATTCGATGCAAGTGCTCCCGTTTGTGCTGCGTTGAGCTGATCGACGGCTGAATTCCATCCCAAGGAGCCAGGCAAGCATATGAAGCCTATAGACGGAGAGATAAGAGTCATACCTCGAATAATCGGACCGAGCTACAGACGTACCAAAGCAGATTTCAGGAAAGATATTGCTTCCTCGACTGCCTCCAGTAGCTGAGGGATTATAATGCTTGATGAACTATCGAAAAAATCAGAGGTGTTCCAAACCCGGAAAAAAAAGGGGGCTACTCACATTGGGGATGGTGATGGCACCGTTGTCCATCCCTGCGGCGTAGGACTGTCCACGCCACTCGCTTAAGCTAAGGAAGGGGTTTGTCTGGAATCCCCGACTAAAGGCGCCAGCGGTGATGGAATCTCCGAGCGCGAGGGTGTATGAAAAATCATCCGGTCGGCTGGGAGCGCGCGTTATAGGAGAATCGTAGTCAATTAAAGTTGAGTTGTACTCACAGATCGTGTACAGTAGTTGCTGGAGAAGCGCGTGGAGGGAGAGTGGGGCACTCATTGACAGAGTTTGCGTATGTCGAATTTCCGGATCTATTTGCTCTCTCAGTAACGATTGAAAGAGGTAAAGGAGAGGATGAAACGAGAGTGAAGAAAAACGAGAGTAACGAGGGACTGAAGAGGATGCCCTTCATCGTCGATGACCGTTCAGAAGCGAGAAGAGCTTGAGAGGGAAACCCGGATAACATCAGAGACGCATCAATCTCAGCACTTTATACAGGAAGATGGAAGTTACGACACCACCCCTCCCCATAAGGGCCCCCGCAGAATCGAAGCAATCAAAAATGCGGGGGCACCATGCGTGCATCAGTTAGAAGCTCATACGTTGTATGCTCCCGTGCCGAAACGGATCCTCAAAGAACGTTCACAGGGCGAGAAGTCCCCACAGTGCCCAAGTTGCCTTGGCACCATCGACCATGAAGGATTGCCAATGGCCGAATCCAAACACAGTCCTCACCGAGTTCGCGCCTCAAACGCGATGGATTTCGCATTATATCGAAAAGAACGTTCCACATAATGCCATCAGTTTGCAGATGCCAAGTGTTTTATGCGTGAATGGGTGTCGGGTCTTGACCTGGGAAATGTGGATATGTCATCTGACGACTTCTTCATCTGATTTTGAGCAGAGTAGAGTGCGATGAATCGGTTATGTTTGCTGCCGGACGAGCCATCTGGCTGATTTCGCAGTGTCAGATGGAAAGAAGCAGGTTTCAGCCGCCCTGCTACCCAGCCATGATTCGCATTTACAACCTAAACTATAAGAATCATCAACACAGAGTGGGCTAGAAGCGATATATCTGCAGAAATTCATCACCGACGCAAAACAATCTCGTATCATGGACTGTCGAAATGAGTGTGATACAGTTACAAAAGAGAAGGGCAGTATACATGTCATCGTAGCTACCAGACACGTTCCAAAGCTCGAGCAATACGCTCCTCTCCGCAATGGCTATCGATCCTCCAGTTCTCCGTGACACGTTCGCAGTCCCCAGCTCGTCTCGGACTCATCCAAGCACGCACCAAGTCACTCTGCAAAGCCTCTGCACATCTCGTGGTCTTCAACTTCAACAGACTTTGCAGCCATCTCTCCAACCTCTCTGCTTCTCGTCTCATCTCCTCCCGATGTACCTCCCATTGTCCACCTATGACACTCATTGACCGCTCCCTGTCATGTTCCTCGTCGGGCTTGTCCATAGCCTCGATCGACGCCAGCGCCATCGGCCCAATTTCGTGGTCTTGCGCCCATTTATGTCTCCTCGACTCCAACGGATACTGCTCCAGCAACTTCTCATGCAGTTCGTAGAAATCCGCCTTTGTTCTTCCAAGCACGAAGACCCGGAGTTCGTCTTGCGCACCAAAGGGATGTCGGAACGTGTTTCTCGAAACAGAGGTACGCCAAGCGATACAGAGTCGAAAGACTGGTTGCGAAGAGGACAGCGACGAAGGCGAAGTGGTCGGAACGGGCAAACTCGTATCAACCAGTGCCCATTCGAGTTGACCAAGAGGGAGGATAGACTCCATAATCACCCTATGTTCGTGAATCGGTTGTAGTGAAGTATTAGATTGGAGCGAGAATCGATTCGGAAAGTGACTCGAGCCAGCCCCGCTCATATGGGTGATCGGGACCTGCCCTGCCTCTCGTACGAGCTGCCACGCCTTTTGCGCTTTATCCCATTTTAGCCTCTGGACGACTTGACGCACATCCGTCGCCACTTTCTCTCGGTCCCATTGTCGACTGCTGCGATCGTCCCGAGGGAGATCAGTTCTCAACAGGCGACGAAGGGGCCGAGCGGGAGGGAGTGAAATGGACGAAAGGCGGAGAGGTACATGTTTCATCGTTGAAACCGAATCTCTTCTTGCAGGAAGAGTTGACTGAGTGGGCTGAGCCCTTGATTCCGTGTGTTGTATCGTAGAATACTGAGGCAAGGGCTGAGTGTATGGGGGAGGAGCCTCCACACGAGTTTGAACGCTCGGAGATACAGCGAGTTGACCCAGTGAGACCGTCGAACAATGGTCTATACGATAATCAGGATCACCTTGCGAGTCTGATCTAAGCGGAACGACGTACCTAAGGGAGTGATGGGATCTATTCGAAGATCCATTATCGTTTCGAGCGGCACATATGGCTCAGGGCGTGCGGTTTGTGGCGTCTCGGGAGGAGTGACGATGATTTGCGGCTCTGAATCAGCTTCGAGCTGCTGCTGCTGGCGTGGTAACACATAGGACGAGCGTTTCGAGCGGAGGGTGTGCTGGTTTTCGTGTTCTTGAGGCGGCAAGAAGGCGGTCTCGACTTCAGAACTGATCGAAGGCGTATGGATAGAAGAGGTCTCGCTAGGAGGTTGCTCCAAAGAAGGGGTCGATGGCGATCGCAATCGTTCCCTCCTATCATTCTCAGGCCCCTGGTACTCATCCAGGTCGGGATTGCTCATCTCCTCTACCTCACAATCGGTATTCAGCCCCTCCAGCCCCTCCAAGAGTTCCGTGAGCGTGCGACTCAGAGTTCTTGAATTCCTCGTCTCACATTGAGGGACTGCCAAGAGGGTGTCGGGCGAGCCACAAGTATCTGAAGGTGTTGGTAGCGGAGGTGAGTCGCGAGAGAAAGAATCATGGGCCATCGAGAGGTGATTCTCGATGGAGATTGTGGGTTGAAGTAAAGAATGGGCCGTGGTGATTTCTCTGACAGAAGAAGCAACGGGGAAGGAAGCTGGAGGGGTTGGAGGAATGACGTCGAAGCGGAAAACAGAAGGAGTAATCAAATCGCTGGACGCTGTAGAGATTCTATCCATAGGAAGGACTGGAGAAGAGGGGCGCGAAAAGGGGCTAGGGAGCGAGTAGGCCGAAGACGAGCCTAAGAAGCTGTGGTTAGTATATATAGCAGCATAAATAGACGAATCGGCGACGGGTATATCGAGACGTGAACAGATGTGAAAATGAGAAACACCTACTCGACTCCGCCGAGGACAGACGATACTGCTCGGATGAAGGACTTTCGGGTGAACGAATGGGTGAAGTTGCATTGACACGAGTGATGACATTCATAATGGGAGTTCTCAGAATCGAATCCGAGGCGGAAGCTTGGTGTCGCGGAGCGTAAGCTCGCTTGAGTGGTGAAGATCTTTTCTTGGATAACGGAGGAGTAGGAGAACGAATAGGAAGAGTAGGTGAGGAGCGGGGAACTGGCGGAACGGCGATTGTTGTGAAGTTCTTTCCAGGTCTGTCAGTCAAAGTGCCGAAGGCTGAAATTGGTGAATAAACATTAGATGAGTCTGGCGATCGTGGAACTTTGGGAGTGAGTCGTAAGGGTGCTGTGGGAGGTAGTGAGCATGTAACAGGGGAGGAATATCTGCTAGCCATAGCGTCGAGCTATGGGGTGGGGGTGGGCACCACTTCGAAAAGTGAGACATTAGGCACATATATGTGCGCCGAATGCAATATAAAACCCATGTTTTTTGATCCCCAAATATGGGCAATGATTCCGATGCGCTAGCCGGCAGGGTGGGAGTCGTTCCATTTCGGAGGCGCATCAAAGGGAGGGCGCTGAATGGGTGAGGTGGGTGGAAGACGAACAAAAAAAACTGTTGGAGAAACAATTAAAGGACCTAGAAAAGGCCCAAGCAGACGAAGTTGTTAAACGAGATGCGAGATGTTGTTGTAGCTCCTGTCGAAATGTCAGCTACCAAAGGGCAACGAAGCCAGACGTCCAATCGTTCGTCCATCGCGCCCATCCTGAACATAGCTTCTCAAACGCAAACTGATTGGTCCGCAGGCACAGGGTTCACAAGCATGGGCTCAGTCGTCGGCGGTGAGGCAGAAGCATGCTATTGGCAAAGGAATGAAGTGGAACAAATCTCGCTGGGGAAGGTTCGCATCTAAGTTGAATTTGATTTAGTTTGCTTAATGCCCATGGTGTTCTCCTCCTGCTGCCATAGCGGCAATGTGACCGGCTTTCGAGTTGTTGTAGTGATCCTTCGCTTTCGCCCATGTATACACGAAATATCCTGCAATAAGCGAAAAAAGACGAGCACAAGGTAGTTAGCAAATGATCGCCTCACGTGTTTAGTCGTTTCGACTATCGTCATCCGTCCTCAAAACCGAAAAGGGACTTTGGAGAGAAAACTAAACAGATAATACTCACCCACAGCGAATGGAGGTCCAAAGTACGGCACGTGTGCGGCAATCCGACGGACTCCGTGAATCAAGTATCCGCTGAACATCCCCTTAGTTGGCTTTAGGCGATACGGGGAAAGAGCTTCATGCATGGAAGAAAAATATCAGAGGAAATGAGGACTAGGGCGTAGGTGAACCGTGTCGACGCACAATATTGTGTGATGCCTTTCTGCTTTGGGCCTCCCATAGCTCCCCACCATCCAATCTATATAGACCGAAAATGATTAGAATGCTCAAATATCGACTTTTGAAGCCGCGGAGTGCCCCCATAAGTGACGTACATAGGTTTTGGCTAAGGGTTTACAAAAGTTTATCAGCTTGGTTTAGCACCTCGCCGCTAAAAGATGATACGTACGACCAGGCATATCGCCTGACAAGGCGCGTGTGGGTCTCATAGTTGGAGTTTCGCAGTCGAAGTCGGGTTCAAGTTGGGTCGAGTCTAGACTCGAGAGTCCCAAAGCAGCGAGGCTACTACCTGGGAGCCAATAGCAATCGAGATATTCACCATAAAACTGGAAATATTTTAGAGACACTATGGTACGAACTTCATGCAACTACATCTTTTAGTTAGCCAAGGTCCTTCATTTTGCCGTTGACTCGGTCTTGTTCATAGCTCATTCATTCTGAGCAAGAGATTAGAGTGAGCATACTGGGTCTACAAAGGTGTTTAATGTTCTATTTCACTCAGGAATCGAATCTGGTGAAAAGGCAATCAGTTTCAGTCGTCTATTCTAGTCTCCATACCACATCCATTAGTACTTGTAATGCTGTCTGTCGAAGATAATGATGGTGAGAGGCGTTCAGGTGATAGGGGGTGGCGAAAGCTCTGACTAGCATCAAATCGACTTCAAGCCTAAAAACGACACTTGTCTCCAACCTCTTCTCGCCCCGTCCTCAAAAGTCAAAAAATCGTTAAGATGAGCTCCATTGGTACTCTCTGGACGACAAGCGTTCAAACTTCAGGCAAACGCGTAAGTTTTTCTCGATTGTGGCGGAAGACGTTGGGCGACTATGGGTCTTCAGAATCCATAATCGTGCATGATGATAGCATCATTTCGTTCTATATGCATCACTTGATCGTGATTCATGAGTAGATTGCTAACGATGGACGTGATTTGCTCAGATCAAAGCCGCTGCCGCTCTCGGAGGGCTCAAAATCGATGAACCAACCGGGTACAAGCACTACGAAGACAACAAAAAGCCCGAGTTCTTGGCAAAATTTGCGTCGGGCAAGGTCCCTGCTTTTGAAGGTTCAGATGGCTTCACGCTGTTCGAGGGTATCGCAATCGCTAGATACGGTGTGTATCTCCTTCTGCCATTCTACGTTTTTCATGGCCCTCTACATCCCCTCTATGATGAGTTATTTGCTATTTAATCAGTTATCCCTGGCTTAAGCTCTCGCGCTTGTCGATAATCTAGCTCTGATTCCTTCTCACTCGATTCTGACATTTCTCGACTCTGATACATTCAATAGTGGCCACTCTCGCTCCAAATGCCGGTCTGCTTGGGAACACTCCTCACGAAGCCGCCAAAGTCGACCAATGGATCTCCTACATCGAGACAGAGATTCTTGCTGTGATTCGCCAGATTATTCCAATGCTCAGCCATCAGCGTCCCTACAACAAGCCGACCGATCAGGCCCTCCGCGAACTCCTCCCTCGACCCCTAAAGGTCCTCAACGATCATCTCGCTACCCGCACCTATCTCGTCGGAGAGCGGATCACCCTCGCTGATCTGACCGTTGGAAGCGCTATGGTCGTCGCTTATGAGCATTTTATTGACAAAAAGACGAGGGACTCCTACCCCCATTTGTTCAGGCTCTATGAGACTATCAGGGAGCATCCGCAACTGAAGGATATCTGGGGCCCAACGGAGTATATTGATACTCCTAAACAATACGTTGCGCCGGCTAAGCCAGCCAAAGAGGAGAAGCCGAAGGCTCCCAAGGCGGAGAAAGCTCCCAAGGTAAGCCGGCCAAGCGAAGAATCGAGTCTGTAAAATACTGATATCTTGCTCATTGAAGGCTCCAAAGAAGAAGGAAGCAGAGGAGGAGGACGAGGAAGACGATGATGGCCCCCCTCCAGAGCCCAAGGCGAAGAACCCCCTCGATGATCTCCCGAAAAGCAATTTCAGCTTGGAAGACTGGAAGAGAGCTTATTCCAACAAAGAGACCCGCGGTGCAGATGGTGCTTTGGAGTGGTTCTACCAACAGTGAGTACTCGTTTCTCCTTAGCACTCTTGAATTTCACTCACACTCCCTTTACTCAGCTTTGACCCTGAAGGATTCTCAGTATGGCGTGTCGACTTTAAGTACCCAGAGGAGCTCACGCTCACATTTATGAGCAACAATCAGATTGGTGGATTCTTCAGTATGTCCCCCTACTGATCTTCCTTGGATATACGTTCATGCAGCTTTTTAGATCGCCTTGAGGGTGCGAGGAAGTATCTCTTTGGCTCTGTCGGTGTTCTCGGCGAGCCGAACAACAGTCTTATCAGCGGTGTCTTCATTCTCAGAGGACAGGTAATGTTCTCTTTTTGCCCGTTCTACTGTCGTGCTTGACCTTGTTTATTCAGGATCATAAAGCTGTCGTCGAGTGTGCTCCTGACTGGGAGAGTTACGACTTCAAGAGGCTCGACTATGCAGGTGCGGACAAGGAGTTCTTCGAGGCTGCTCTTGCTTGGGATTTGGAGATCGACGGTAAGAAGTGGCAAGATGGCAAGAACGTGAGTTATCTTGTGCCGAAGCGATTCCTGTTTCTGACGTCATTGATCTCGTAGTTTAAATAAGGGTCGTCTCGATGCGATAGGCAGGAGGTTTTAGCAGAGAGGGGCCGCATTCCGCTATTACTACTACTGGTGTTCTGTCTTTGACCTTGACGAGGAAATAAAAACGAGATTTCTTATGAGCTGTTGCTTTGGCGCGAAGGAGTCCTTGTCAGAAATCGCGTAGCGCCCTCGTTACGATCTCCGACTGGTTCTGCGCTTACTTCCCCTCTTGGCGTCTCTCAGATTTGATCTCTACCACGTCGATCCACCTTGCTCAGAGTAAAGAAGTGTCACGAAGGATATCTTAAGCAGCATCTAAACCCGCATACAGCGTGCGATGGCGTCTTCAAGTGTTGCAAAGCCACAGACATCTGGTGTGGCACCAAGTTCCACCGCAGGTAGACCTTCTTTCGCGTCTATCATCGTTATTTATGTCTAGATCTAACGTTAACTGTATCATAACATCGCTGTGGTCCCCTACCGCTTGATTCTGTGGGTCGCTTCCTCGGCATATTTCACAGCTGGAAAGCAAAAGGCGAATAAAGACTTTGAGATCGTTGGATACTTGGAAGAGGCTACCTCATTGCTTGATAAGATCAAGTCGAGTGCCGGGAATGTTACCATTTGTCAGGTAAGAGAGCCGTTGCCGTCTTCACTGGCTGGTTATACCTGTGATTCTGACGTATATTGCCGTGCCCTGAAAGTCACAAATAGATCAGATATTTGACCGATCAAATTCGCTTTTGGAAGCGTTTCTTGCGGAGAGTATGGAGCTCAAGGGCGACGAGGTCAAGGCGGCCGCTCGTGAAATAGAGGAGTACGTCTACCCATTTTTTTGCCTTCTGGGTGGTTCTGACAGATTGTATCGTGAAGAACTTTTAAACAGCTGCATCGCCATATCCTGCGGTTCGCCATCTACGGTCGTCCAAAGGCGTTCATCAATCGTGAAGAGATATCGACGTACTTCGAACAGTACAATATCCACATCGACCAACTCTTAAAGCGCTTCACGGTACAAGTCCTCGTTATCATCCCACTGGAAGAATATTGAACTGGGTTTAGATAATCAAGCACCCCGATCTGAAAAACTGGGAAGGAGAATACTATCAGGCTAAATTGGAAGACGAAGCCGCATCCTTCGACGTATGTTTCCTTCTCTTATTTACAGTTGAAGTTTCCATTTATAATCACCACTCAGCAACTCTGGGAGATAATCGAGAATGAGTCGGATATGAAGATCATTGTCGAGATGGGAGAGGACGCGGTGGAGAACCTCAAGTCAGCATGCACTGCGGTACGTACCTAGAATTATCACTTCTTCTAGGAGGCTAATCGACTCAATAATACAGGCCATCGACTATCCACGAACACCTGCCGACAGAAAGGATCTCTATAAAATCGCCCTCGGCAACCTCGAGGCTGACCCTACCGTGATTCACCCAGTATCGACGTCTCCCACGGTACGTTGTCGCAGATATAGATATCCGCGGTCTTCTCCTAACAACTCTCGCCTTGATAGTACAAACCTCGTACCGTCGCAAACCTCCGATTAATTGCTGATGCCTCGAATCGCGCATCGTCATCGAGCACACCCGTTCATCGCGCGAGTTTCAATCGGGCCGACAGCGAGGAAACACCCGCAGCGAAGGCGAAAAGGGAAGAGGCGGAGATGGAGCGTAGGATGGCAGAAGTTGAGAATTACGACGAACCCCCGTTACCCAGGTGGGAACCCAGAAGGCCACCTCCTGGCCAAGGTCCGGGCAGCATTGACAATCTCAACGCTGTAGTAGGGACGGCTCCTCCGCCGGACATTTCTGACGACCTTCCGCCGAGTTATTCGTAAATCCTGGTTAATGTGTTCTATCTACTTGTTGAAGGAAATGACACTAGCTGATCTCAAATGTGGTGGCAGCGCGTGCTTGAGTGTTGACTTCCGCCTCTGCCCAGTACATCAATTCTCACCGAAAACCTGTACTCTAGTCATCATTTTTACACTGAGTCTTTCACCTTTCGAGTACGAAGACTACGGGACCAATGCCAGAAAACAATGCGATTCTATCTGTGCGGGATGATACGCAAAATCTAAACGGCTCCCTTCCGTTAGAATGGAGGGAAACGGTGTCCTGCATTAAGAACCAGCAATAGGGAAAGATGGGACAGAAAGCTTGAATGACGCTATGCTGTATGTCTATACCGTCATGAAGAGTTACCGAGTTCAGTCCTTATTTCTTTACGAGGAGAATCAGTGAGCCGAGAGAGGTATACGGAGGTGAAAGATGTCTTCCTCTAGACATGGAGGTACGTATTTGTCTTGTGTTTCTATTGGTTCTTCTTTAATCGGTATTCTCGGGGGATGTACGGTCCTAGAGATGTACTCCACATGCTTGACGAGCATGAATACTCGTCCATATGTACGTGCTCGAATTGGTGGTCATCTATTCAAACTCCCTTCTTCTATCCGTCAGTCGGAATATGTTATATTGACTTCTTATTTCTCTTTAAGCGATCATGTCAGTTGTCGGTTGTGGACAGGTCAGCGTCTAAAGACCTTGACTTTCTCCACTCTGGTCGAAATTTGCGACTGTGCTGTTTGGATATTAGACCACAAAACCCGCATAGAAGGCGTATATTAGTATCCTTATGGAGTCAAGCACCGACCTTGAAACCAGCGTCCCACCTCAGGCGTCTGCACCTGAATTATCCATACCACAATCCGGTATGTCTCGATAAGACCGCAATATTACTCTCTCTTTTCCGTTTCCATGTAATTCCTCTTTTCTTCTCTTTCTCTATTTTGAGCTACTATTTGTTCTCTCCCCTTCAGAGTTTGACCCTGGTGGCGTGGCTCACGGTGTAATTCGCAGATGGAACATTGACACAAAGGAGCGTAGACATCCAAACAATTGTCTCGATTGAAGATGCTTTCGCTTTTTTGGAGAAACTTAAAGAATCGCTGGATCACGTACCCGTCTGCATCGTAAGTCAACCGACTGGGTATTGGATTCCATAATTCGTCCATTCATGTGCTTCTTCTTTGAATTTCTCTTATAGAATCAATTTCGCCAAGTGATTTACCGCTGTGGACACTTACTCGAGGCACTGCTCGCGGAGAGCGATGTGCTCGGGCAAGTGAGGGTGCAGCAAGCAGCGATGGATCTTGGAGAGGTGTTTAAAAGCATCCACCGGCAGCTGGTTAAGGCTTCGATTTACGGTCGTCCAAAGGCGTTCGTTTACCGCGAGGATTTTTCGACCTCGATCGCCACTGCACATCTGCAACTGGACGTGGTACTGAACAGTTTTGCTGTACGTCTCCTTTCTGGTCTGATAGTCGTCTATTGAATGCCATAACGGGCGGATATCTAGTCAGAAGTGCACATCTTAGCTCGGGATTGGGAATTGGGATTCGAACTTGCGAAATCGGACGACTCGCGTCTTGCGGTGAAGGTAACATAGTTACTGCACTTGAACGGCTCTTTCTAACACGTCCAAAAGCAACTAGAAATCATCTTGAGGAATGAACAAGACATCAAGATTATTTATCTTCTGGGGAAGGAAGCTGTAGACGAAATTCAGGACTCCTGCAAAGCCGTACGCGATTTAGATCTCTGCTTCGCTGTGTACCCACGACTCTTTCCACTGATCTCGACCATATATTTAGGCTCTAGATAACGAAGATCTCACTGCCACTCAACGAGGCCTCTTCTCACTTAGGACACAGGAAGATCCCGACTTCTCCAGATGGGGCGCGAGCGCTCGTTCACAAATGTTGCCCGCCAACGATTCCATCACGTGGAACAGGATTAGCCAAAGTTCTTCTGCTCTCCGAGCCTCATCCCGCACGCTCCCTGAACCGGAAACCCTGCGCGCAGACGTCATGTGGAGGTCTACATCAAGACTTCTAGCGGAGTCAAATTCCAGAATAGGTGAAGATGGGGAAGAAGCAGAACCTTGGGCCCTCAACCCGCCGTCTAGGATGGGCCGTAACAATGGTGCATCGCCAAAGTCGACTAGCTTTTTCCCGACTGTGGAAACCCTGATTGAGAGACGAAATGCGCGAAAGAATCTGCCGGGACCAGCAGAGCAACCAGACTCTCAGAAGGTTGACGACGGTGATAATGTGTCGACTTTCGCTATGAATGCAGAAGAGCGAGGCAGGGGGAGCCCCGAACAGGCACATCAGCCTCAAAGGGAATAAAAACGGCGCCCCAAAAGGTAAAGTCTGTGCTACAGATCCTGTGGTAGAAAAGGACTGACTTTGTTCAGACTCATTGCCATTGCTTAGGCACACAAATCGTACCATATTCGTTCAATTTTTCTTCTTGAAAGGCTACGGAAATGGCGAAAGTGGCTGTATAATCTACTCATGAATATCAACAGCTATTTATATCATCAAGTCCGTACCCTCGGAGAGTGGTTGAAACGCGCTCCACGATGCATGAAGGTCTTTCTACTTCGACGAGCTTGAATACGAGACCACCCTTCCATAAAAAGTCACCTCCTGACAATCATAGAGTAACAGGGTGATTCAGTTTTGCTGTATCTATGCCGAACTTCCGTTTTCGGCCCGTTCCGGGAGAAACCTGGAATGCAAGTAGTCACCAGACAATTGTCCGTCGCTAGGTCGGTCCTGCTTCTCCTATTCTTCCAGGTTCTCATTCCCAGACAGAATTCTGACATAAAATGACATGCGGGCGCTGCCGATTGTCCACGAACTTACCAGTCGATCCCTTGAGGAACCTGTTGAGGTGCGGCTTAACATAAGCTATTGAGGCATCCACCAGCTCTGATGTGGCTCATACAGCTCAGATGATTACTATATCTCGGTGTTAGCATCATTAGATATAACAAACACATGTACACGACAATGCGGCTGTCCATGGCTTCTTCGGAAGAAGGTTGAATTCGCCAAGCCAATTCATATTATAGCTAACTCTTATTCCTCGACGACCAACTCTAAAAATAGAGCTTGCTGCGGACGTTGCCATATGACCTCGCATCGTAGCAAGATTCTCGGTGATACGTGTATATTGGTCGTGGACGTTTGCAAGGTGACGTCTCTCTAAATGGCATCTTTCCTCGTCTTACAACGTTTAGTGCTGCGCTGAACCTGCTCGGCCTTACTCGTGTCGAAGGTGACACGACGACACGGGCTCCAAGGCGATCTTACTCCGGATATATTCGAGCTTCAATTTCAACTACTCGAATCTTCGACTTTCTCTTCTCAGTTCATCTCGTCTGTTGACCGCTCGCGCCAGGCTTCCACGCGCACAGCGGTCTTCTCCCCAACAACGGACTAATAACAGCTTTTTGCGCTAATTTGCGCTACATTCACATGCTATAACCACCTGGATCTACCGGAGTGCAACCGCGTTCGCGCCTTGTTTAATATGAAGGTGATTGGTGTGCGGGGGAACCGTGGATGGAGCTCCTCAAAATGATTTCACAACGGCGGTGAGGCTATAAATCATGGGAGGATTCTCT
>WSTO01000208.1:4346-17349 GCA_019627685.1 Serendipita sp. 399 | reverse complement strand
ACAATGGAGTCCAAGGAAGGAGAGGACCAATGGTGAAGAAGACTGGGCGACGGATAAGTGGAAAGAGAAGGGATCCAAGATCCTGTAGATTGTGAATACTGTGAAGAATGACCTGTAATAGATCATATAATTTGGGTCTCACTGGGGTCCCTTAGCCATCCGGTCGTGACCATCACTTGAGAATCGAAGTCGGCAGCAGGAAACTGGGTTAGTACAGTGTAGCATTGACTTTACGTACATACTCGAATTGGGCGCCTTTAGTGTAAATGAAAACGTGGGCTCGACTAGTTATAGCCGACGCTCGGGAGGGGTGCCTTCCGGTAAGCTCAGCCGACCCTTGTTGTCCATAATGCACCTAGCGCCGTGTTCTCAACATCATGAATAAACATGCTAACCCTACGGCCTGAGACCCACTCGATCGAGACCTAGGATACCAAGCGACGTACAGGAATATAAGACGGCTTTCCTCAATCGCATTGAAGTTACGGTAGACGCGACGAACGCTATGTCCTCTACCGACTGAAACGGTGTTGCTTTCTTTCAACCCCGCTTTTTCATCTCTTCTCAGTCGAAATGAGTTGTTGAGATTGTAGATTGATCAGGGGTAGATATGGAAGGTAAAGCAAGAATTTAGTGGCTATCGAAAGTCATTGGCGTTCAGATGAAACTGCGTTTGGCTGAGAAGAGGGATATCAGCGATCAGTTTTCGTGTACAATACGTACAGGATTCGAAAAAGGATGGCAAAGAGTGTAGCATGCAGACTCGGTTTGCGGAAGCGGTGACTAGGGAAAACGTCGAGCCTCTTTATCCCATTCGGTCTTACTGAAAAGACTCCATCTAGAGACCTATATGACTCACAGTGAGTTGGAGGTTTGCTAGCTCTTGATTTCTGTGATGGTTCAGAACAGCCTGTGTCGCGGTGACGGCTACGAAGAAACAAAGCAACCACCCGTTGGTCCCGACCCAGTCGCCACGTCCAGCGGCCTTGCATCCAGACGGACCGAATTCTATTTCCAGCAATATTTCCAGCAAAATTCTACTTATAACCTTCCTTTTAATATCCATCCGTGGCCACTGCTGTCAAGCTGACCATCCCAACCTCTATAATTTTTTTTGAGGGAGGTCCACAGGAAGCTCGGTTTATTCTACATAGAGCTATATAGCAACTAGAACCCATCAGTAAAGAACCCCTCCGCTGCTCATAGCCGGCAATGGCGACAGCGACGAAGGAACAGAAGGATCCCAGAACCGTTCACGACCTCGTATCCCTCATAACATCATCTTCTCCACTCGGTTCAACATCTACGAAGCCCATCACCATCTATCCAAATGACGACACGCTCCTTTCCCTCCTTCACGCTAGGTTTCGTCATGACCTGCCATTCACAAGGCTCGGTTCTTCAAGTCTTGTCGCGGTCAATCCGAACAAGTTAATCGTACTGGACAATGAGAAGTCGATGAGAGAAATCGCGGAAAAGTCGTGGGATGCGAGCGGTCGTTGGAGAAAGGATGGAGGCTTGCAGGCTCATGCATACGAATTCGCGACGAGAATATATCTCGCAAATAGACGGTTCAGTGAACCGCAACTAGTCGTACCGAGGTGAGTTTTTTTTTTTCTCCCCACTCTGGGTCGCAACCCGCCCTCTGGGGTCGTCTCCGAAGCATCTGAAAGCCGAGATGGCAATGCTGTGGGCCGCGACTCGTTGCAATCACGCCTCCTACCGTCCTCTTGCATCCTGCAGCAAACAGCTAATGTACCTTTCTGTGGCTCAGGGGTATTGCCGCATCGGGCAAGTCACACACCCTAGATCTCCTAACTCGACAAATTCTCCATCTTTCTTCGTCGCCTGCTTTTACGTTTCTATCGTCTACTGGTGCAAGAAAATCCCAGAAAATTGCATCACAGATTGCCGCATTCAACACGCTTCTCAACTCCTTCGGTCGAGCCAAGACACCGGCCAACCCAGATGCAAGCAGATACTCGAGCTACACTGAACTCCATTTCTCAACACCCTCAGAGCCTGCCAAAGGGGCTGGGGGAATTATTGGTGCCAGAATTTTGGCATGGGGTCTCGACAAGTCACGTCTGACGCGACTGCGTCAGGACGAGCGCACCTTTCATATCTTCTATCAACTCCTCTCCGGTGCATCTTCTAGTCTCTACGAGAGCATGGGCCTCGAGGATGCGTCTGAGTATGCTCTCCTCGCTTCGTCGGGATGCTATCGTCTCCCTTCGGGGCCCTTTAGTGACGATGCAGCCCAGTTTGGCATTGTACAAGATGCTATGACCACACTTGGATTCAAAGATAGGCACAAGGAAGGTGTATGGAGACTCTTGAGTGCCATCCTTACACTTGGCAACGTAGAGTTTGACGAACCTCTGAGCAAGCGGGATCTCAACGCGGGATATCTCGGTGGAGCTAACGGTCTCGGAGGAAATGTCGTGGAAGGACAGGAAGAAGTTCGTATTCTCAACCCAGGCATGTTGGATCGTGCCGCTCGTTTACTCGGCGTCAGCTCTGAGGATCTGACCAACGTCCTCACGGTCAAGAGCTCCTACGTACGGAAGGAAGTTCTAAGCACGTACTTAGAGCTGGCCGGGGCTCGGAGGCAAAGAGACACGCTCGTCGGGGGTCTCTACACCCTTCTGTTCAGCTACGTGGTTGAAACGGCCAATCACAAGTTGAATCCCTCTCCCTCTTCCTCCGAGGAATCAAGCTCGTCCGTACCTATCGTCTTTTTGGATAGTCCAGGGTTTTCTACTCGAGCCTCTCAAGGCGCTGGGGCCCTCGTCTCCAGTGCCAGCGGAGGAAACGGATTTACAGAGTTTGTAACCAATTTCCAAGACGAAATCATTCAGTCCTATGCTCTCCGCCATGACTTCGACGATAACCTACCTCCCGCCTCTGCTATCGCTTATGATGGGATCCATCTTCCCAGTATGACAATCATGGACAACTCGACCGTGATCGAACTATTGCGCGGCGGACTCGTATCCTCTGACGAGAAAAGTGTGATGGGCAAGCGGGTAGCGGGGGTTTTGGGTGTGATGAACAAGGCAGCAACCAGCATTCGCAAAGGAGGCTACGTTTCTGGGGAAGAGATGGTACAAGAGCTAGTCGGCACCTTCAGCACTACTCCATCGTTCATACAACCGGTGACTGACCCATTTGCATCCACAACGAGTTTCGCATCCAACACGCAAGCGGCGGGATTGAAACGCTTTTCTAATTTTGGCATCAATCATTATGCTGGCCCTGTCACCTATGGCGTTCAAGATTGGGTGGAGCTCGACGCGGATGCATGGGATGCTGGATTTGTTCGAATCCTGAGAAACAGTGGAGACGGTTTCCTAAAACGGTATGCACTGGCCTTCTTCCGTAGATGCTTGTCTCAATAACCCATAGACTGGTATCTGGCCCCGGGATTTCCTCTGAGAGCCATGTGAAAGACCCAAGTGTCGTGGTGCGAGCGCAAGTATCAAGCCGGCCCTTGCGGAATCCCTCTCTACTTAGTCCAACAGAAGAGGAGGAAGAAGGTGAGTAAAAGGTTTGTTCGCCTTCGTCGAATCTTCTTATTCACCAACTCATCAGAGAGAGCTTATGGCCTCGATCCTACAAAGGCATATCCCATCACGACACAAGTAAACTCCGTTCTGTCGTCTCTACTGTCACAGCTGGAAAGAGCCGAAGCGCGGTTATGGACCGTCCAATGCATTAGACCAAACGACTCAGGTCTGAGCAACAGCTTCGACAAGAAGCGGGTACGCGCTCAGGTGCGTTGGAGATGACCTATGAACTATCATCACACTTAACCAACTGTCTAGATTCGTAGTCTCGGGATCGTGGACCTCGTTGGTCGGAAGCAGCATGAATGGGTCGAAGGTCATTCATACGCCGATTTCCTTGCAATGAGTGGGATGGGCTCGGGTGTTGCCGGAGGGGCGGAAGACGGTATCCGTGCTGTAGCTAGTGGGGAAAGGTGGACGGAAGGAGTGGATTTCGTCCTCGGCAAGACCAAAGTTTGGCTCAGCTGGGAGGCATGGCGAGACTTTGACGATCGATCACGTCTCACAGAGAATGGGATGCGCGCTATATCACCCTCTCGTGGACATGGTGACGAAGATGAAGCCCATAGCGCAGAAGGAGGAGAACAGAGTGAGCTCCATGGCTGGGTTGGGCGCGGCGCAGGAGCGGCTGGAAGACCCAGCATTGGCAGTATGGCATTTGGCGCCTCTCAAGAAGATCTCCTATATTCACGGGGCGGCATTGGATCTGCTGATCCCAACGGCACATTCCCACCCGGGCCTCCAGGTGCTCAGCCAGGGTGGAATGGTTCCGCTGAATGGGAGAAAGGAAGTGCGGAAGGATATTCGCCAGCTGCCCTTACTAAGGGTGGTCCCGCCATGGAAATGTCCAAGTCCGGAGGAAAGAACGGATATTCAAATTTGGCTGGTGGGGAAGCGGATGGATCAACAGCGCAAATTGTAACTGGTTTGGAGAAAGGAGGGAAAGGGAAAACGCTTGCGAAACCGATTGAAGTTGTCCCCACTACAAGAGCACGGCGATGGTGGGTGCGGTTTGTCTGGCTTTGCACCTGGTGGATCCCTTCGTTCCTCCTCCACTATATTGGGGGAATGAAGCGCTCCGATATTCGAATGGCGTGGAGAGAGAAAGTGACCATCTGCTTCCTCATATTCGCATTCTGTGGGGCCATTCTCTTCTATGTCATCCTGTTCGGCAAGCTTCTCTGTCCCGAGTTCGACCATGCATGGAATAGCGATGAACTACTCGGACATCAAGCAGACGACGACTTTTTCGTATCGATTCAAGGAAATGTGTACGACATTTCCAAATTTTGGAAGAGTGATCACTCCATTCCTGGTCGACCTATGATCCGGAGCGAAGTCAAGGAACTCGCAGGCTTTGACCTTAGCAACTACTTCCCGCCGCCCCTAGATCTCGCTTGCGCGGGTTTGGTTGGCAGTACGTTACTTGAAGTCCGCATATCCAATAGCACCGACGAACCGATCATCCCAAATGGCATTCACCTGAGTGGAGCGAGACAAACGCTTCAGGTGTGTCTCCTCATGGACATATGATTCTCTTCTAACAACTTCTCCAGGGGTCCGACTTAGTGAGCACTACTTGGTACGTTGACAAATTCCTACCCAAGATGAAACCCATGTACAAGGGTCCACTTGTGTGGGGTAAAAAGCAGATCGACGGGGCTGTCAACCGGAACCGGTATGAGGCTTACTATACTATATGCACGGGACTCATTCAAATCTACCAGCGCCATTGGAATATATCGCAAACAGGTCTACGACCTATCAGATTACATTTTCACTTTGAAGGAAAACAATGGGGGCGGTGGATACGACTACATCAACACCGACATCGTGGATGTCTTCAGGCAACAGACGGGACAGGATGTCACCAAATCCCTTGATAGTGTGCTCGAAGGACTCACCGAACGACAAGTGACGGCCAATATGGCATGCCTCAAGAATCGCTTTTTCTACGGCACGACCGACTTTAGAGAAACCCCGAGGTGCACAGTACAAAACTGGCTCTTGGTCGCTTTCTCATGTATCATCGCTCTGACAATCCTTGTGAAGTGTAAGCAATACAATCTTCAATAAACGTAAACTCACTACCGTCCTTGTAGTCCTCGCGGCATTACAACTAACGTCAAAACGCTCTCCTGAGCTTTTGGACAAGTTTATCATTTGCCAGGTACCCTGTTACACCGAAGGTGAAGAATCTCTTCGACGGACGATCGACTCGCTTGCTGCCCTCAAGTATGACGATAAGCGCAAGCTCCTCTTCATTATCTGCGATGGAAATATCGTCGGATCCGGTAACGATCGCTCAACGCCACGTATTGTTCTCGATATTTTGGGTGTGGATCCAAGCCTTGACCCCGAACCTCTCATGTTCAGGAGTATCGGCGAGGGTTCTAAGCAGCTTAACTATGGTAAGATCTACTCCGGGTTATACGAGTTCGAAGGGCATGTTGTTCCGTAAGCTTTCCAGTACTTTCGCCCAGTCTTCAACTGACCCAGCCCAAGATATATGGTAGTCGTCAAAGTAGGAAAACCCAGCGAGCGACAACGTCCGGGCAATCGAGGAAAGCGTGACTCTCAGATCCTACTCCTTCACTACCTGAACAGGGTACACTTCGATGCGCCGATGTCCCCTCTTGAGCTCGAGATGTACCATCAAATGCATAACATCATCGGTATTGATCCTGCATTTTATGAATATATCTTTATGGTAGATGCCGATACGGTACGCTAATGTATCATCATTGATTCGTTCGATTTTTGACGACTTTTTCCTGGTAGACTGTTACCCCCGATTCCTTGAATCGCCTTGTCGCCGTAACTTCAGACGACTCCAGAGTAATTGCGGTATGCGGGGAAACCAAGCTCGACAATGAGGATGGCTCTTGGTGGACGATGATTCAAGTCTACGAATACTATATTTCTCACCATCTTGCCAAGGCGTTCGAATCCTTGTTCGGCTCCGTTACTTGTTTGCCCGGCTGCTTCTCCATGTACCGGATACGAACGGCGGATAAAGGAAGACCTCTAATCATTTCCAATCGAATCATCGAGGAATATTCAGAGTGCAATGTCGACACCTTGCATAAGAAGAACCTTCTTCAGCTCGGAGAGGATCGGTACCTCACCACAATTATGATGAAGCACTTTCCGTTGTTCAAGATGAAGTTTACTCCGGATGCTATCGCCCACACTGTCGCCCCCGATCGATGGAGTGTCCTGCTGTCGCAGAGACGTCGCTGGATCAATTCGACCATCCACAATCTGCTGGAATTGATTAGCCTGGGCGAACTCTGCGGGTTCTGCTGCTTCTCCATGCGCTTCATCGTTTTCGTGGACCTGCTTGGAACCATTGTTCGTGTCCTTTCCCTCGATAACTCTCTCGTTTTCTGACCATTTCCTTCCAGATCCTGCCCGCGACGGCTGTCTATCTTGTGTATTTGATTGTTGTCGTCGCAACCAAGGCATCACCTCTCCCTGTCGTTTCGCTTGCTATGATTGGTGCAGTTTATGGTCTTCAAGCTGTCATTTTCCTGCTTAAACGGGAATTCATGCTCATTGGCTGGATGATCATCTATATCATCGCGTACGTGCCCGCTGGCTAGATGGCTGGTTCTCTCTGACGCGTTGAACCCCAGGTACCCTGTTTATTCCTTCTTCTTACCTATCTATTCCTTCTGGAGTATGGACGATTTCAGTTGGGGTAATACCCGCATTGTTGTCGGCGAGGGCAGGGACAAGAAAGTAGTAATTCAGGATGACGAGGGCTTCGACGAGAACGCCATCCCTCTCAAGAAGTTCAGCGGTAAGTTCTGCCAGTTCGTTATTTGCAACGAATCTAATGCAAGGCAGATTACGAGGCGGAAGCCCTGGATCACGGGGAACATCGCTCGGTCTCAGGAGACTCACGTCCAGACTCTCGAGCTCGGTCAGCAGTGCCCGCCGCACGTCATTCTAGACAGGGCTCTCAGGTTGATTCAGGGCACCATAGTCCCGCGGGTGATTATTATCGCGACACAAACATCACCCATAACAACTCTTCGAACCCGAACCTACGACTACCCCCGATTGGGCCCCTTGCATCCCTTAACGCATCTGCTCACAGTGGTTCTCAGATGGGCGTACCACAGCTTCCATCCGCGCCTTTTGCAGGTCAAGGATCTGATTATGGTCACAATCGAATGGGAAGTATGGTAGGAATGAGTATGGGACCTATGGGTATGCCAAATGCTCCTGGCTTTGGTATGATGGGAGGTGCCGGAGAGTTTGGTAGTTTTGGCTATGGGGGTTCGGCCTACGGTGGAAGCGCATTTGGCGGCACAGGCGGCCCAGCGGTGCCAAGAAACAGCGTCATGACCAATCTCAATATGTTTGGTGGAGGCGGAGGGTCTATGGGATCTGCGCCTCCCTCGTCGTTCCCCGGTGGATTTGGACAACAGCAACGCCCAATGTCGACGTTTAGCATGGCAACGAGCATCAACCCGTTGATGAACAGTGCCCCAAGTCTCAACCCCAATCCATCCGACGAAGAGCTGCTTAACGTGCTGAGGATCTACCTGAGCACGCAAGACTTGATGACCGTCACCAAAAAGTGAGTAGACTCGACATCCCAGTTTCGATGAATTCTAACCTGATCTTGCTCTAGGACGGCGCGAGAGGCCGTGATGGCGCGGTTCCCCAAGGCCGATCTCTCCTCCAAAAAGGACTTCCTCAATCAGTCCATCGAGCAAATCCTGTCCGAGACATAGTTCTTGAACAGAAGCTCCTTTCTCGTGTCATCTCGTTTGCAAGTCGAGGACTTTGCTTTTTCATCATAACACTTCATCGTTCTTGTTCTCGAACTCTGACGATTATCTCTGTCCCCCGTGTCGCGCATCTTTCATCACCTTTCTCTCCGCACTGTTCGAGCATGCATTCCATATTTTATTTGTCTAAAACATCGTGTTTAATGGACATGCATTCATTCATTCGCTTGCTGCCTTTCTTTCTATCAGCGGTGCCCACCCGTCTAATGCGAGGTTTTCCGATATAGTTAGTAAGCTTACACCATGGATACGTGCGAGATAATTCTCCCAACGCTGCGTTATCTCCTCCGAGTTGTCGAGATGAATTGGACCGCATCTTGAACTCGACCTCATCCAGCCGTTGACACCTGATCCAATTAATGACGGCACTGACTCACGTATTTCGTCTTGTTACATGATCGGCAAGCTATTTTATTGTATGTGCCGTAGCTCTAACACTTGATGAACCACTGATTTGGTTTGTTCGGTCGCTCATATTTTTGTTTGCCTTTCTGTAGATTCGCCAATTCGTCAATGAGCATCGTATATATCGACCATTTGTCTGATATTTGAGTCAGAACAATCCCTCCTTGCGAAGCTGCGAGGCCTCCAGCTCTATCGAGCCTAGTTCGGTGGATGGCAATCTGCCATGGTGGCGGAAAGCGGGTTGAAAATAGATTCTGAATACCTTTATACTCTCTTGGGAGTGGACTGGTAAGTCTCTATCGTCATCGCCGTTCCATTATGAAGCCATTCAGCCAGTTGCCAGGAAGCGACGCCCGTCATGAGCGAGAGAAAGCAGACGGGATAGGCTGTCAATCATCTCGGCAACGCGGGCTCATCAAACTCAATAATACGCGGAGTACCTTATAGGCAGCTGCTGGACGTCCAATGCGCCCCCGTCCAATCTTGGTCTTCGCTTGCTCACCCCAGCGAAATCTATCGACGACAAGCCACGCCAGTGGAAGAATCCATACGATTAACGTACAAGCAAGTGATACAAGAGATCAACCATGAAATTTGGTGGAATTCTTGCAATCGTTCTGGCCGCTGCTGGCGTCGCTATTGCTCAAGATGTGAGGGTTGTCGGTGCGACCAGTCTTTCCGTCACCCCCGACGTTAATGTGGTTGGAGCCTATACGGTCGATGCTGCCTCTTTGCCGTTGCCAAGTGTGTTGAGCCCAAGCCCAAGCCCAAATGCGACGCCCGACATCGCGGTCGCCGGCAGCTGGACAACGGAAGACTCCCAGTACGTGCTAACTCGTCGATAATCGAATGAGCTTTCGCTGACATAAGTTTAACCGCAAGTCCCTTCTCCCGGAATAAGGCGATCACGGTAGCCCTTCCTCTCGTCATTTCGATCGTAGCCTTCGTCGGCATCGTTGGTGTATGTCTGACCGACCGACCGCATTTCTTGCTATGCCTGACCTCACTACGTATTTCCAGGCGTTCTTCGTTTATAGGCGACATCGTGCGCGCCGAAGCGCTGCTGCTGCTGCTACCGCCACCGATGGCAAACATGCATGGGTCAATCGGCCCGGAGGATGGGCTAAGGACGAAACGGCTGCGGAGAGTGGTCAAGCCAAGTATTAACTATCCCGTTACAATCGAAGTGTGGCTACCGTAGTAGATCAGGTTTGAAAATACTTTGTGATACATCCTGAAACGATCATGTGCTGAAAGTCATGAGGTTTGGATTTTTTTCGCAGTACTTCCCTTAGAGTTTCGGCAGTCGTGCCGCTAGCGCAAGAGATTAGAGATTTCTGAAGGCAATGCTAGATAGATTTCGACTTCTTTGCTGTCTATTTGGTTGAAAGAGACTCTGATTCGAACGTTGGTTGTGTTGTTCTCAAAGCTGGTCGACAGAGGGCATACTGTATCTCAGGAATGTCACACTGAAATGAACCAATTCTTTCGATCGAATCGGGTGTCGCTGGTACACTATATGATGAGTGTGTCTGATATCCGACTCGGTATTATCCCTAGAGCTATTCTGCTTCGAGTTGGCCCAATGTGGTCCTTTGGCAAATTGGACTCGACCACTTCCGCCTGTTTCGCATTTGAACGGCTCAGAGCGTGACTGGATCCCCTTTATTCTCGTCGTATCAAGTATTTAACGAACTCTACTACCGTTGTGCGTATCATTAATGCTGCGCCAGTTGGGCCCCTTCTCCTCCGTCCAACTCGCTCACATCCTTTTGTCTTCTCTGCAGATTCGCGAGCGGACATTTTTGTCGATTACTCAATGCTTTTGATTATCAATATTAGACAATGTCCTCATAGTTCTTAGGCCCTGTGGGTCTCCATTTCCAGCTCTGCGATGGGATACAAATGTAGTCAGAAGCACTTGACCGTGTGAGGGAATTGGAACCTAGCTCAGATTAGACAGTTACTGGGACATAGTGGATGTCAATGACGTTCATTATGAGCCCATTTAGCCACTCGCCGCGAACGGCGCAACGATAGGGATAAAGCGAACGCAGATACTCAGGGCCATCAATCTGAATAACAGCCCGAGTTATCTTATAAAGGGAGGCCTATTGCACACCCAAGAGTCCAGGTCGACCTTGGTCCTCGCCACAGCGACATCCATCGACGGCACACGGCTCTTAGTGTCCTCACGATAAGCTATCCAGAACTCGTCATGAAACTCGGTGGGATTCTCGCAATCATTCTGGCCGTCGGTGGAACCGCTGTCGCTCAAGATGTGAACGTTATTGGTGCGACAAGTCATGCAATCCCAGAGGTCAGTGTGGTGGGTGCACATACGGTCGAGGCGGGCCCAAGCGCCACGCCTGATATCGCGGTCGCAGGCGGTTGGACGATGGATGAATCCAGGTTCGTATATTCGTGATAGACATTCGCCTCAGCTCGTTGATCGCTGACATGCGTAACTACCTGCTACAGTGCGGCGGCGACGAGGACGTTGTGCTACGAGACCTCTGATGGCGTGCCAGTGGCGACTGCCCAGTATGACGCCAGCTTCTCGACAATGATGCAGGAAGCTCACGACCCGTTTCTTCCCTGAATAGACCCACCAATTTCGAAGGCGAGACCCCGCAAGGTTACAGGTGCTACGCTGTATATTCACATAATGGAGGCGTAATGTATTCGCCCCTGTGAGTGTCACATGCAATACCGCGATTCGCAGTATCTGATGCATAAGGTCCAGTGCGGAAGCTACCAGAGAGACCTCTAACAAGGCGATTACGGTCGGGCTACCCGTTGTGGTTTCCGTCGTAGGGCTTATCGCGCTCGTTGGGGTACGTTCAACCAACCGCTTGTAACAAATACCAAGCTGATTTGTGTATGTCCTTTCCAGGCATTCATCGTCTATCGACGGTATCGTGCGCGCCAGGGCGTTGCGGCTGCGATGACAACTGGTGGCGCAGACGGCAAACACGCGTGGGTCAACCGCCCCGGAGGATGGGCCAAGGACGAAACGACCGCGGAGAATGGTCAAGCAACCAAGTATTAGCGGTGTCTATACAAGGCCGCGTTGAATAAGGAGAAGCTCAGGCTAGGAAGGAAAGGACTCTGATGAAATGTACAATGTCTAACCTTACTACGAAATTGAAACTATCGACCGTATATTCACGACCATTTTTCTCTTGTGCCGTCTGTTAACCCCGCTCTGCCAACCTTCGGCACCGTTGATGCATTGACCACAACTTGAACTCAATGACGTCCGCCAACCATTTGACGAAGAGAAAGTCATAATTCGCCTTCAACTGCGTCAGTGTTTAGCCTTTGGGTAGAGCTTGTAACTAAATACAGAAAATAATGCAAATCGCCGTCGTGTCGAGAGTCGACAGCTGTCCAGATTGTCGCCGAGGACATAGGCTTCTTCGGGGGAGCCCTCGCAAATTGCAAACAGGCTGTTAGTCGTCGGCTTGGAAGTCGTAAATACGGGGATAAGTCAGAAGTATAAAAGGTAAACCTTGTGGGTCCACTCATCCCTCTTCTCGTCCACCATCTCGCTGCCAAAGTCGACCCGAGTGAGCGAGCGAGCGAGCAGTCCAAGTCTACAGGCTTCAAGCTCCAAGCACCAGGCTTGTACCCCCATCGTAGGGTAGCCCATCGACGGGTGCGCTAACAAAATCCTGAGGATGGTAGCGTTGGACTTGATCATCAAACCGGTCTCTGGGACCACCGCAGGACGGTACACATCAGCCGGAGCCATTACAGTGCTCTTGTACGACATCGCGATCACCCTTGGGGAGGAATCACGGCTCATTTGGCCATCAAAATGGTCTCTCGTCAAGGTTTTGTATCTCCTGGTACGCCTGAGAACCGTAGAAAGAACGCACATCGCTCATCCTCACCTTACCGCAACCGCGTCACCATAGAACCGATATTTCACTGTCCCTTGTCTTCTCATAGGAGCGTATCGTACGTATTCTACGCTCAAAGGATAACAACGCGTTGATATCGTCAATAGATCTTTCTGCTCTCCGCCCCGACCCCTCCAGAGCCGTAAGTGCCTTCCCTGAATGGGAGCGATGCGCTCGACGACTGACTTCGTCACAGGTGTAAGATTCCAACGACGGCTTGTGACACGGGTAGATTAATCCTCTCCCAAAGGTGTAAATTCTTCATCCTTACGCAAGTCATCGGACAGACCTTTGGTCTCATCACAGCTGTTGCGCT
>WSTO01000207.1:0-19023 GCA_019627685.1 Serendipita sp. 399 | reverse complement strand
TGGCGCACTGCCCAAGACGCCCATTCGCCAGGAAGAGAATAGATGACAGAATGATAGATAGCATGACCATGGTGGTATACAACAGCTAGTTGGATGAGCAGACGACGAAGATGTGGGGCAGGAAGCGTAGGGATGTTGTCACGAATTGGACAGGTTGCTTGGAATACGAAGCGGTAGAAGAGGGATTAATGGTTGCGAAAAAGTGATAGAATATTGAAAAAGGGGTTAATGTGTGTAGAATATCAGCGAGAGTGGGCGCGGGCGAGCAGAAGGTGTTGTGGAGAGTTGAGAACGCCTCTCTTTCGTGGATTTATGTAGTTCAAAAGCAATTAATAACCCCGCGGTAGCGATTAGAACGAAGCAGAAGAAAAAACAAGGCAGAGGCCGGGAGCAAGATGCGAAGTCCCGATTTGGAAGTCGGAGTTTCGATTTTGAGTTGCGGTCCTCCATCCCCAAATCAGGCCAAACATGCTCATCTATACGAATTTTTGAGCATCGTACAATATCTCGGGCGTTGTTTTGTTGATTATACGGTAAACAGGCTTGGTCAGCAATTTACCACCTGCTCTGCGGCTCTGCCTCTCTCCGCGCCTCTTGGACTCCTCCACGTCAAGAGGCCTGCAGAGCCTCGCTGAGTCTGCAATAACAACGACAGCTTAGTAGTAAATTACCGAATATCTACTCCTGGATAACGAATACAGTAGAAGCTTCGAGTGAAGCAGAGCCAAATTGAGGAATGGAACCCTCCTCGGCCACCAAACGGTGCTCTTTTGAGGCCCCTATTACCCAACCATCCGATTCCTCAAATGAAGTCACAACTACCGAACAGTTGATCCTCAGATACTGCGGTAAGGGCACGCACAAACCATTCATACTTCATTGGAAGCCAACGACACTCCATGTAAGTGTTCTCATGGTTCTGAATCAACTGAAGAGCTCGTTATCCTCGTAAAGGAACTCTTCGACATAGCACGTCAAGTATTCCCCATTCCACCGGCTGTCAGACTCGTCGCAATTGATCATGGGGCAATCCCTTCACCAGAAGAATGGATAATTAGGAGTTCTGGGTCTATCTCGATCAATATTTATCCACTCATAGCTGATCTAAACGGTTCGACTTCGAAATACCCCGTTTTTGTCCTGAGCCCGAGCGGCGACCAAGCGTATGAAGTCAAAATCCATTCACACACTACCATTGAGAAAATAATCACCAAGATTTCTAAGACAAGTGGAACACCTACTGAGGACGTCCACCTGATTTACAATGGAGCCTATCTGTATCCAGGCCGAATCGTAGAAGAGTATGGTATTCGCAAAAACGAAATGATTCAACAAATTTTAAGACAACGCGAGAGAAAACCGGTCATCTATGTCTATTCTCCTGCGCTAATTCAAGTACGCGTATCCCTTCGTCTCATTCCATCCTGGTCTTTCTCCGCAATTTACCCCATTACGACCGTCAAAAAGGATGAACATGGAGAAACTATCGAATGGAGTGTGACGACGAAGGAAGATGGAACATTGGTTGATCACGAAAGCAAAGTCGAGGTGGCATACCTCTATTGGGAAGCATTGTAAGCTATGCGCGCAAACGAAATTCAATGTGGCTTATTCCACTCTAGGTCCAATGCCGGGTTCCGACAAGGAGTTTCTCCGCCAAACTCCTGTCCATCTACCCCCCGTTTGGATCCATCGGTCGAGGCTTTTGAGCCAGATAAACCGATCATAAACCCTCAAAACTCTGTCGCCTTCTCCATTTCCCAGATTTTTAAGTATCTCGACGACGTTCTGTTGGCGTTGGGACTTCACACGGAAGCGAGAACCTCCTTCATTACGTGCGTTCCCGCGCATTACCCGAGTATCATATTAATCAAAATTACGCAGATACTGGTTTCCAAGTATGCTCAAGTATCCGAGTATAGCTCTTCGGTTCCTGCCTCAAGCCGCATATGAGAGCGCCGCTCCCTTGAATGTTCAACCCGCTCCAACCGCGATAACAAGAGTTTTTATGCTCTGGCGTGGTATAGCTACGAGTCAAGCGGGTGAAGATGGTCCTTGGGCCGAAGCAATCCTTCGCGGACGCACGATGCATGCAACAGAATGGAGAGAGGTCGTCGGCGCGAAAGGTACTGTTCTCAGGGATGAGACGAATGGCCTTCGAGTGCTTGAGTGGGGAGGTATGGAGGTTAAATTCAATTAGCTCTCGTTATTTTTCATGCTTTAGGTACCTCTGGTGTCCTGACCATTCGATGGGTCCGGTGAAATCGAGATCGTTACGTGCCTTATGTATACGTAAGAATCTGAAGCTATTTATGTGTTCAGGATAAAGCGGAGGCTGCAATGGTGAGAACCTTTTACCTTATTGAGAGTGCGTTGTTGTACACTATGACCAGCTAGGTTAGGCGAAATATCTATATGAATCCATGCCCAGTCTCTTTCAAAGAAGATACTAGCCAATAAAATCCTTCACTAACGTAAGGCTGCATACAGACACCCCTTCGCTCCGCCTTACAGGTGCGCTCACACCTCGCCCGAAGTTGTCAATTGAGCCGACCATATTGATATCTACAAGCTCTTGACTGTAATGTAGTATAATAATATCTTTATTGGCACATATATTCTGTCATAGAGTCCTCAGAAGTCTCAAGTGGGACGGGTATCAAAGAAATAGACATGAATAGTGAAGAATTTCCTAGCAAGTTAGGTTAACCTACTGCTCTAGCAGCAATAATTGGGATGATACCTAATGAAATTCCTCAATCATCGGTTCCAAATTCCGTAATCTTCCTGCGGTGGGTGAATCGACGTTCTTGCATCCATCAAATGTCATGTATATTCTCTGTTGTCTAATCAGGTAGGCTTCCTGTAATGCATTTGTCAAGGTTTCTTCGGTGACCTCGCTACCTATCAAGTTGAGATTATTGACGCGGGCCAAAGCGAGGCCAGAAAGGCAAAACTGCCCATCGTCTGGAGATGATGATGGGTGAAGAGTCAGATGCTTCACGTTTGAGAGTGTGGTAATAATGGCTTGATACACCTCCCGCAGGCTGAGGTCTTTTCTTGTCGCCGATTCGTTTCGGAGGGTGATGATCTGAATTGTGCCGGTTCGTTGCCCGATGGACACGAAATCTCTCCAGTCCTGTATGGAATTCTCCATGCAAGTAAGGTCAACCTCCTCGAGAGATGGTAGCAGCGACTGATGCTTGAAGACCGCAAGACTACACGACCGCAGGGATAGTTTCGTTAAAGACGAAAAGGTCATACCTTGACCTGCCATGTCCGACCTTACGATGAGAGACTTTCTGATATCAAGATGACGCAGATGAGGTGCCTGTTCACAGAGATTGAACAGAGGATCAAGTTCAAGCGCACACTCCGTGAAAGCGAGGCTCTCTAATTCCAAGTCTTGTTCGGCATATGACGCTTCGGTGTCAGGGGCGAAATTGCTCTCCAGCGTCAATTGAATTCGATGACACCATATTGAACGCGCTGGTTGAATCCTTCGCCTATACATGAGGATGGCCTCTTGCCCTTGCGCGCACTTTCGTAGGCATAACTCGTTCGTCTCCACCTCCAAGTCGACTAAAAATATCCTGGGCATAGGCTGAGGAGTATCGATGATGATGTCCAATGAGTGAAATTTTGATATTTGCTGAAGCGTATTCGATAATTTGCCCCAACCATGCCGAGCCCCCTCCTTTCGAACATAAGTGTAGGCTCTCGGAGCAACGTTTCCTAGCCTAGAGAGAAAATGCTGAAGACGCGCCTCATTAAGTGGCGCATTCTCATTGAGAAGAGCAATGAACCTCCAGAGCTCAGGTTGACTCGCAACTATACGTCTCCAGTGCTGGCACACAGCGGAGAGCTTGAGGGCAGTGAACGGCGGTAAGCCTATGCGCCTCTGTCGCTCATCAAAGTCTCTTTCATCATCGACGACTCGGGATAAGAAAATATCTCCCCAGATTTCGTCCGGGATCTGACGTCGAGCAGAGAGTAGCTCCAGCTTCGGCGAAAGGTCTTGTGTGACGGCCGTCCTGATGACTTCAAGTGCTTCATTTCGGCGACGGATCGTCGCAAGAATAGAGCGAGCGGCTTCTGCATCGTCTTCCAGGCGTCCTATCTTCTCAGTCAACATGGTCCACGTAGACTCGAGATTCTTCAGTTCGAGCTCCGAAGCCGATGTGATGTCCTTCTGTTTTGTGATCATGTCTCGAAGAACGAGGCTAGCTTGTTTCTCGTCGATAGGTGGAATCAGAAGATTGTCGTCCAAAGTGGCTTGGATGGATTCAATCACCTGTTTCACGACCTCGATCTTGCTCTCCGTGCAGGCTTTCATCACCTTGGCAATCCTAAGTGCCTCTTCATAATGGCGAATACTGACGAGACAGCTTTCTATCTCCTCAGAGTTGAGATTGATCTCTTTGGAGATACGATTGAGTTCTTCTTGGTCCCGCTTGGCCCAATTTGTCAAATTTTGGCGCTCGACTCCTGTTGGGCGTCGGTTATGTCGCTTATTTGGATCGCTTCTATAGCCACATTGATCGTTAATGCATGTCACGGGCTACGTCCCAAAGGAGCTCACGGGCTTTGCCAGGCTGGCTCAGGATGCAGGGATGAAATATCTTCTTGCATAGTCTAATGCGAACCAGAGTTCTCTGAGATTGTTCAATAGCTCCCCTTTTCTCAGGGGATCACGCCTGGCCAATACGGCGTCTAATAGCAAGAGCGAGAGTCAGGAGAATGTCACTTGCCTCCCAAACAGTCGAGCCACCGGATGGAGTTGATGCAGAGCGGGCCATAAACGACGTGGAACCAACCAGCTTTCACCGCCTGGACCCTCCTGTGGCGCTTGAGACCGGCTCGAAATCAGACATACTTAAACTGGACATGGAATATCGAGTACGAATTGTGTTCATAGTTAGATACAGAGAAGTCCGCACGAATACATAGATGAGAAGTCTTGGTATGGACCATCATCCTCATTATCTTCGCTATTAGGTTTTAGCCGTGCCAAATATCCTGCATGCGGAGAGGCAATACGCCTGCAGTGGTCAAAGGTTAAGGAAATAGGCTCCTGCCTATTCTGGTATGCCTCCATCAGGAGATCTGCTAGCACAGTTTCATCAGCATCGCTGTGATGCAGTACAAGTCTCCCCAAGCGTAAGAGGCCCTTGGCCGTCAGTGGCAAGTCACCTCCGGAGTCGCCGTAAATATGCAGACATCCGAGTTTCGGGCGCGACAGAAGGATTGACTCGTATGTCATTCTCAAGTTGTCGAGGGACTCTGAAGTTACCTCGTCGATGCGGGCCCTAAGTGTGAGAACCCGTAATGCTTGACTCCGGGAACCAACGGCTATGAACTCGTTCCAGTCAAGAACGGCATAACTTCTGCAAGTTAGATCCACTTCTTCCAAGTTCGGCACGAGTAGTTCGGAGCTAAACGCTGGAAGCTGAGTCGATTGAAGCGAGAGCTTCCTCAGCGCTCGGAACGTGACATCGGCCACACTAACTTGAGGATTTTCGTGGATTAGATGTGACATTCGAATGTCTAAATGAGCCAAATTCGGTAACTCCTTGCAAAAATCAACCAATGTGTTATACTGAAGCTCTGAATTAATGAACGCGATAGCCTCCAATTTCGATTGGTTGTTTGGAGAGGGTAATGGCGCATGATCCGGTGAAAGTCCGTCCTCTGAATGTAGCTGGATTCGATGACAAGTTATAGTCTTTAAATTATGAATCCCGTGCTTGTGGACGAGAATGGGTATTGTAGATTCGCCGGATTGCTTTCGGAGTAGCAGCTCTTCTGTGTCCACATCCAACGAGGATAGGAACGCTTTGGGTATCATGAATGGGATGTCCAATGCAATGTCCAGTAGCTTGAGTTTTGGCTTCAGCCTGCAAAGACGTTGCGATACTCTAAACCATAGTGCTTGTCTAGGCCAATGAGAATTGATTTTACTGTACGTGTAAACAATTGGAGATAATTCGTCTCGGATTCTTAACAAATAGTGTCCGATGCGTGCCTCGGTGTGCTGGTTTTGCGAACTACAGATGGCGATGTGCCGCCATAGCTCTGGATGCAGAAAAGCAGTTTGTCGCCAGGAATGACACACGGCTGAGAGAGTGAGGGCCGAGAATGGCGGGGTACCAACTCGGCTACCATGCCGAAACTGCTCTTCCGCTTCGACAACCATGAAGGCGAAGATTTCTCCCCAAATAGCAGAAGAAAAACGTCGATGGGCGGATAAAATTTGCAGCTTGCGCGATAAATCCCGCGCAATGGCCTTCTCCGATGTCATGAGTGTTTCGTTTCGACAACGAACCATGGCAAGAATAGAGCGAGTAGCTTCGAGATCAGCTTCAATACTGCACCTACGCATATCGAGGTCGTGTAGCGTCGATATAAGGTCTCCTAGCGCAGTTTCATTTAATTCTGAGGCTTTATGATAGCTTTTCATCAGTTCTAGATGACTTGAACGGCCCATGCTTGCATTGTGAGCCAGATTTTCGATCTCGTGTGGGGAAATGTGAGATAATATTTCTGAAACTTAATTGCCGATTCGTTGCAATCCTGATCTCTGTGCTCTTCAAGAGTGCTTGAACAATCTTCAGTAACTCCTCATCGCCCTTGATGGCAGTGAGACATCTCGCAATTTGACCATTGTTATTGCTCTTTTCTTTCAAATTGAGGGCTATTTCTTCCTGGTCTCTCCTAACCCACTTTATCAATTCCTCACGCTCGAATCCGGTAGGGCATCTATTTTTGCTCTGATTGGGGTTTCTTTCATCAATACTGGTAGATAATGATAGGTGAGTCTAGATCATTGGTGTTGTTGCTACGTACAACGATTCCATCACTGCGGTGCATCAACGGGGGAGAGGCCAGAAGGCGGTTACTAATGGTCTGAACTTTGATTGGAGGCGCAATTTATAAGGTATCATCCGCCTAATGCAGAGCCTGGCAATTCAGGATGAGACGGGGCATTATCGCATTGACCTGCTCGCGTACCTTCCACAGAAACCCGTATTTAAAATCTAGGATAGAGAGTGCATTCATTTCAAAAGATGTTATCATCGCCATTACTTCACCCCATCTAAATAATGACTGGTCGTTATCTTCAAACGGGGTTTTACGAGTGGATATTGCATATTCAACCGAAAGAAGATTATACATCAGACGAGACATGCTTGTCGACCCAGTCATAGTTCGAAAATGATATCTCAACACACTGCTGATCCATCTAGAGGGCTGCATGAATTCGTAAGGATGAGAACTGGAGGATAAAATATCGTGAAACTTACGGTCATTAGCTTCCTCTTGGGATTCTCTTGCGTCCGTTGGTATTGGCGGTTCCAGTGCTGCCAATCGTCCTGCAGTCGGCGAGTCGATATGCGGGCAGGCTTCAAAGATCAGAGATATACGCTTCCGAGTCGTCTGATACACCTCCAGAAGCACCGATGTGAGAGTATCCTCGTCTACTTCACTGTGATAAACCACAAGACTGCGCACATTAGCCAAAGCGGCAGCCGTAAGCGGGAACTCCGATTCGTTCGGTTCGTCGTAGAGGTGAAGACATTTGACATTCGATAGGGACGTCAGAATTGACTCATAGGCCTCCTTGAGGCTGTGGTTTGACCACCACTGTGTGGCGTCGCTTTTCCTAAGGGTGAGGACCCGGATAGATTGGCTCCTCATACCAACGATCACGAAGGAGTTCCAAGCGGGAATCACCTCACCCCGACATGTGAGATCTACTTCTTCCAAATTTGGGAGGATTGTTTCATCGCTGAAGGCGGAGAGATTGATCGACTGGACCGATAGCTTCCTTAATGATTGAACAATAACCGAAGGTGGGCCAACATAGGGACTGAGTCGCGACGTCCTGATGTCTAAGTGATTCAGCTTTGGCATTTCTCCTGAGAGCTGGAAAAGAAGGTCTGGTTCGAGTGTGCAATCGGTGAACGTGAGCGTCTCCACTTGCAGATGGTCTTCAGCCGAAGGCTGCACTCGAGGGTCCACAGAGAAAGTATCCTCCAAACGCAATTGAATCATGTGGCATGATAGCGTTTTTACCTTCAGGATACGCTGCTTAAAAATGTAGATGGTTTCTTGAGATGAAATCTGCTTCCGTAGTGAAAGTTCCTCCATCTCCACCTGTAACGATGGGAGGAAGAATCTCCGCATCATTTGTGGTACGTCAACTAAAATTGTGAGAGATTTACATTGAGGTGTATTCCTAGACAGAAGAGCGGATACTGCTCCCCAGTCCGCTTGTGAAGGAACTTTGCCGTATGTATAGACGTTCGGAGGTCGGTCGTCGAGGCGCCAGAGATAGTATTTGATGCGGGGCTCGGTGCGCACCCGATGGTCGTTACGAACGGCGATGAACGCCCACAGCTCCGGCTGCTCGAGAGCGATACGTCGCCAGTACTGACAAACCCCGGAGAGTTTGAGGGCTGTAAAAGGAGGGGTACCTTCATAGCCACTAAGCTGGTACTGCCGTTCATCGTCCAGAACTCGGAAGATGAAGACCTCTCGCCAGATCTCCTCGGGTATTTGCCGCCGGGCGGACAGTAGGTCCATCTTTTTTAGCCAATCCCGCTCAATTGCAGTCTTTTGTGTCGCAAGGGTCGTGTTTCGACTCCGGATGAAGGCAAGGATGGAACGCGTTGCTTCGATCTCGTCCTCCATCTGCTCGATACGCGCTTCAACGTTTATGAGGATGACTCTGAGGCGGTTCAACTCTTTGTAATTGTCGTCTAATATCTCTTGCTGCAGTTTTAACGCTTCTCGAAGTGCGAGAGCGCCTCTGTTGGTGGTGGGCGGCGGATCGTTGGATTCTTCCGGCTGTGTAGTACTGGAATACAACTGGACGATCTGATATGCCGCTATATTTGCCGTAATTTTTGCTTCCGTTCCCGTCCTCAGCGCTCGAAGAACCCTCAGCGTCTCCTCGTAGTCTGAGATGGCGGCAGTCGAATCGCTAATTCGGTCAAAGTTGGAGATGATCTCGTCCGAGATACGCGTGAGCTCTTCTCGATCGCGAGTCGCCCACTTGATCAACTCGTCGCGCTCACGCCCGACTGGCCGTCGGTTTTTCTTTTCATTCGGATCGATTTCGTCCATGTCTGATGACTGTAAGAAATAGTCCATAGCATTGATTATTCAAGCGACCTACGAGTTTGACTAGACTGCGTCCGCGATAGGCGTAAATAGCCTTTAGGTTTGGGCAAGATGGGATTTGTCCGTCGTTGCTGATGCGGAGCCTGACAGTCCTTATCGAGCCTGACTATGAGCGAATTGCTGCAAGGGTAGAAGAGATAGAGATGGTTGGGTCCAACCAGCTTCGCACCACTTGGCCCCCCTCGCGACTGACACTTAGCCCCGACAGCAGCCAGCAGCCAGCAGTCAGTCTCCCGCGTCCACAAAATCTCACTCCAATCACCGATAATGACAATAATATGGTAAGAAAACATAGTAACCTGATGCCGTGGGCCGATAACTAACACGCTGCCAGCTAGTCCCACTCTATACTCCAAATCCCTTCATACAACTGACTCGCTTTTGAATGATCTCGCATACAATATCGTGTTACAATTCTGAGCCTGACAAGTTGATGGATGCAGTCGCACCACAGACCTATGATTACACACTGACTGAAGCCGGACTTACACCTATTTAACTGATTTAAAGGCGCAAGAAGCTCTATTAGACCTAAATGGAGGAAGTTTTGTCTGAACTCGGCGATAATGAGACGGTAACAGTCTGGGACCCAGCGTCTTAGCTTGGACCTGGCGCCAATAGGCCAGCAAAAGCCAGACGCATTTGGCCACCCTCGCAATAAACACGACAGCTCGGTAAGCAAGCATAGATTATTTATTTCGACACGAGATCACCAACCGCGCCGTTTCAGATATGGACCAGTCACCAGTCACCAAACGAAGGCGAAAAACCATTGAATCTCCCACAGTCTCTTCTTCCGGTGATATGAGTCAGGATGTAGATTCAGAAGAATTATCTATATACTACGGCGCTGAGGGCGTGACAAGGACTATCACAAAGCCAACGACACTCGATGTACGTAAGCGCCGCTTGATTCTACAATGCCCGGTGCACTCATTTTACTCGTAACAGGAATTATTTACCATGGCACGTCAATTATTCCCAATTCCACCGTCTGTGGGCTTTGTTGCAATCGATTCCACCGACTGGGTTGTGCTTTCTTCAGAAGAATGGACACTTCGAAGGGGAACGATCGCCAATGTCAGTATCAATCTCATTCACGCCGGGCCTCCCAACGAATCGCCCTCGGAATACCCTATTTTTGCTCTTAACGCGAAGAGCACTGTGACTTATCCAATTATCGCACGCCCATCGGACAGCATCGAGAGAATTATCTCCGAAACAGCTAGGAAACTTGGAGAACCTTCTGACGGCATCAAACTGACGTATAGGGGTATCGAATTAGACCCGACCAAAACCGTGGAGGAGTACGGTATTCGCACACACGAAACAGTCCGGGTACACCCCGTGGCGGACAGTGGGGAATCCTCCGACGGCGCAAGTGGTCCATTGGATTCAAGGCAAACCTTTACGAGGCCCAGAACTCGCGGTGCACCTCGTCCGCCTGTGAGAGGTGTAAGAGGTGTGAGAGGCATTAGGCGTCCTTGGAGGAAACCGGTCATCTATGTGTACTCTCCATCGCCATCTCGAGTTCATTTATCGTTGCGTCTTATCCCTTCGTGGTCTTTCTCCGCAATCTATCCTGTGAAGGAGGTCAAGAAGACCGCACAAGGAGAGGTCGTCGAATGGAACGTGACAACGAAAGAAGACGGAACGTTGATTGATGTGGAGACTGAAGTGGAAATAGCATATCTTTACTGGGAAGCATTGTGAGTTACCGGACGAACTACCGCGTCGTTTTTGCTCATTTCTCAATCCAGGTCAAATCCCCGGTCCCGAAAAGATGTTACTCCACCCAACTCTCGTCCATCTACTCCCCCCTCGGACGCCTTGCTCGAGGTGTTTGAGCCGGAAAAACCAGCTATAGTCAACCAGAATTCCGTTGTCTTCTCCATCTTGCAGATTCCCAAGTACCTCGACGAGGTGTTGCTGGCTTTGGGACTCCACACAGAAGCAAGGACGTCTTTTATTACGTGTGTTCTCACTTGCTACTACACGAGTCATTCTGACCATGCTCTCTCAGATTCTGGCTGCCTGATATGCTCAAATATCCCAGTATAGCCCTGCGATTCCTGCCTCAAACTGTATATGAGAAAGCCGCCCCTCTAACCGTTCAACCAACTCCGACTATGACTACGAGGATTTTCATGATCTGGCGGGGTATAAGCTCCGACGAGATGGGCGAGGACGGACCTTGGGCCGAAGCAATCCTTCGCGGAAAGACGACGGACTTGAGAGAGTGGAGAGATATTGTCGGCACGACGGGGGTTGTCCTCAAAGATGAAAAGGATGGCCTCAGGGTACTGGAGTGGGGTGGTATGGAGGTAAAATGAAAGAACTCCCGACTTGCGCTCGCGCATATTTGTACAACTGGTATCGAGGCCGGTAGAGTTTCCGTAAAATTGACATCTTATCCCGTAAATATTCCTCCTGTAAGTGCTGGAAGCGTCCAACAAATCTGGATCAATCATTTACATTGTTCAGGACAAGGCGGAGGCAGCAATGGTCAGGATCTCTCCTTCTTACCCTACCAAGAGTGTGCTACTGTACGCTATGAACAGCTAGGTTCCATATGAATGGCCTTATACCGGTTCTTTCCGAAGATCGTAACCGGCCAAAACGCCTATTCGACACTGCAAGCTGGTGTCAGTCCTCGACCACCTCCCTCTCCGCCTTCGCATTGCATCTCCTAATGCGCTCTTATATGTACGTGCTTGTATACTTTGTTCAAACTACGCAGGTGCCAGCAGGTGGAATCCGTCAGATTGTACCTTGGACACCACTTCCATCTACTTGGGCCATTAGACAGTAGGCACTCCATAAGCAACACTTCGGAATCCTAGAGAGGAGCTATCACCCAATTATCATTATTCTCTGTCCATCCAGAAATGGGCGCACGGCTATCGCATAGCCGTCAACGCTCCACCGTTCAAGTTGTCATTAATACCACCGTTCAAGCCGTCAATAATACTAGTATTGGAGGCCATACAGTCACAAATGATATAAAGTTATGTTATCGGTGCCAGGGGATTGTAATATCTACATCCATTGATTGGCGCCCAACAAACTTTGCAGTACGCGTGCTCATGAACTGTGCCATCCTGTTCCTGCTAACAATGTCTGCTATAGGACGTGTTGGAACTCGCACGGAAGTTCCCTATTCCCCCTTCCGTCGAGTTTGTAGCCGTCGATAGCAGGGCCGGCGAGGGGGATATTATCACGTTGGAAACCTGGAAATCCAAGCGACTGGAGATCCCGACAGTGGATATTTTTCCACTTGTCATTAGTGCTCCCGATGGATTCTCTGCTGACTTTCCGGTTACTGTCAAAGCATTAGGAGGAAAGAATTTCTCAATCACCACCAACTCGATACATACGGTGGCGAGGATGGTTCTTGAAATCGAATCAGTAATAGGTTTACCATTCTGGAGCTGTGTCGTAGTGTGGAAAGGTCAAAAGCTACAGCTCGGAGATTCAATTGCTCAACATGGCATTAAAAAGAATGATACCGTTCATGTTGTTTTAAGGCTCCGTGGAAAGTAGCCTGTCATTCATATCTTTTCATCTCACTCGAGGGAGGTCCGTGTCTTGTCTGGGCATGGTCTATCTCTGCGCTATATCCTGTCAAGGGAGTGATAGTGAGGAACATAGTAACACAAGCAGATAACACATTTCTCGACTCGTCATGGGATTGCAAGTCGCGTATCTCTACAGCAGTGTAAGTCGATCATTAGAGCCTCTGTAAGGGATAATTTTGACACATCTAAGCAGAACAAGTCTATCTCAACACGTCAAGGAGTTCAGTTCACCTAAGTCCCATCCACCTTTCTCCTTATCCTGGTTTAGAGACGGTCGAGGTATTCAACCCAGGCCAACCGGTCCAAAGCTGAAATCGAGGACAATTCGGCTCGTGTCCCTATCAGGTGTGTACTCTCGACGAGGTCTTATTCTGACGGTCGAAGCAGTTGTCCACAGAAAGACTATGCAATGAAAGTGACAAAATGGAGAGAGAATGTTGAAACATCGAGGAAATATCATCAGGAACTAAACAGACGGAATGGGAGTGCTCGAATGGGGTGGTATGATGGATTCAAACTGAAGTCTCGATCTCGTTTGTCTCTTTGAACTGGTAGTGTCGAAGGGATGCCAAGAAACTTAAATCGATATCATCTGATTATTATAATACGTACGTACTGAAAGTTGACGTTGAGAGCTATGCATATGCACAGGATAGGCTGAAAAGGAGTTTTGGTCAACGAATAAGTTAGACTCTTTCCCTATCCCAACAGACATTATCACACGTACATTAACTAGAAAGACTGTATATGAATGATCTCGTGTATTCCCCTCTATTTTGCCGGCTCCAAGGTTGGTCGAGGGGAAGTTGATTTGGTGACCGTTAGAGTCAAAACCCAGCTTGCCACTGGTAAATTCATCGTGAATGATCGTGAATGGAGGGTGGCAAGGTGGGTTTTGACTTAAGCAGACGCCCATAAGTTGATTGACAATCTCTTGGACACCACTTTCACCGTCTTCCCTCGGTAAGTTGGTGATATTCGATTAGTAAGCTAGGACTCCAACGAGGAGTTAGTATCATGTTCTGCTCAAGCTGATGATATTCATAAATCTCCATAAATACAGAGATGTCTCGCACGGCCCCGGCCCCTCAGTCGCCCAACGGTAGAGGTTACGCAGTTCAAACCGCTCTCAACAATCCTCTAAACGATCTGAGACTGTGCTATGAATCACAAGGGATAAGAAGGTCTACAACACTTGATTGGCGCCCGGTTACTTTTAATGTCAGTGCGCGCATAGAGAATGAGCTCGTCTCCTAAATACTCACAAAATATACTATAGGAATTGTTAGAATTCGCACGCAAAACATTTCCCATCCCACCCTCTGTCGGCTTTGTGGCGACGAATAGTGGGTGCGATGGAAAGATACTAACCTCCAGCATCTGGCAATCCAAACGGCTAGAAATACGAACAGTGGATATTTTTCCACTCGCTTTGGGTCCTCCTGATGATTCAGATTACGACTTTCCGATAATCATCAAAACGTTGACAGGAAAGGAATATCCAATTGTCGTAAATTCAGCGCACACAGTTACGAGGATTATGCTCGAAATACAGCGGATTGATGGTTTACCATTCGGCTATTCCCGACTCATATGGAATAGTCGGCAATTATCGCCTGGTGAATCCATCGCCGAGTATGGCATTCGAGAAAACGATATTATCACCTGCGTTGTAAGGCTCCGTGGAGGAAAACCTGTCATATATCTCTTTTCTCCTCATTCAAGGGAGGTCCAAGTTTCATTAAGCCTCGTCCCGTCATGGTCCTTCTCCGCGCTCTATCCTGTCAAGGCAGTCAAGGAGAGTGACCAAGGTGAAGCCGTCGATTGGAAAGTTGTTACACAACCCGATGGGACACTAGTGGACACTGAGACTGGGTTAGAGGTTGCATATCTCTACTGGGAGGCATTGTGAGTCACTAGTAAGTGCTACTCCGTGAATACCTACAATGAAGCTTTCCAGAACAATTCCATCTTACCACGCCAAGACGGTCACTCCCCCTTCCTCTCGCCCTTCCTCTCCTCATTCAGTATCAACCATCGAAGTGTTCGAACCAAGCCAACCCGTCCTAGACCCAGAGAACTCGGTCCTCTTCTCCATTGGACGTGTTCCCAAGTATCTCGATGAGGTTTTACTCGCGCTTGGACTTCATACAGAAGCAAGAACTTCTTTCATTACGTATGTTTCTTAGATTGATTCATGCTATGGCACTGACAATCTATGCAGCTATTGGCTCCCGGATATGATGAAGTATCCAAATATTGCTCTCCGGTTCCTCCCGCAAGCTGCATATGAACCGGCAGCACCTCTCAACGTCCAGCCGTCTCCTACCACGGCAACGAGAGTATTCATGCTTTGGTGTGGTGTGGATACGAGTGAAGCAAGTGAAGACGGACGGTGGGCTGAAGCAATCCTTCGCGGAAAGACGATGGAGGTGACAAAGTGGAGGGAGATTGTGGGTACATCGGGGAACATTCTCAAGGATGAGAAGGACGATCTCCGGTTACTCGAATGGGGAGGCATGGAGGTCAAGTAAGTATTCAAACTAGGCCTCGTCAATTTTGTGTCGCCGGTCTCGTATTGTTTATCGTTCGAGTGAATTTTCTGGAATTGAGGTCGTTATTCAGTATAAAATCTGCTTTTTTTCGAACAGTATCAGGAGTATGTACTAAAGTTGCAGGCTGCGTACGTTTTAACGATAGGCATTGTGGAGGCAGCAGCGACGGTCGCAATGGTCGAAACTTGGATCGCTCGTCAGTCGACCAACAGAGCGCCTTTCTAAAACTATGACTAGAAACATATCAATCAAATTTTATATGCGTCTGGGCTCATTCAAATCGGTCAATCGGAAGACGGTAGCTGGAGGCCATTTCGATGAATACGAAGACGGTGCGGGGAGGCGCCGACAATTTTCGACCCGTTGGCTCTCTTTCCACTAAAAGACATCCAGTCGCATCTTGGGTGGGCACAACTTCCATATCCCGCCCACCAAAAAGCCAGCGACATTTGATCAGGGTGCTTCTAGATATTCGACTACGAGTCAGTATCGTATATTCTCTTATATGAGAGCTACCACTCATGTCTACGGCTCTCTATCAATCCAGAAATGGCCCATATTCCGCAGTCTGATGATCATGCACCTGCAGTCCAAGCTGCGGCTACCACGAATACAGAGTCTACCAAGGCTCTGATTCTGTACTATGAATCCCAAGGCATCGAGAGCTCCATGACAATCAATTGGCGCCCAACAAATGTGAACGTACGCGTGCTCATACATAGAGTCTCGGTACCCACTCACGGTCTTTACTACAGGATCTCCTAGAACTCGCTCAAAACGCGTTCCCTATTCCGCCTTTCGTCGCTTTTGTAGCGGTAGATGTTGGATGTTCTTGGCCGATTCTCACCCCCAGAATCTGGCAATCCAGGAGACTAGAAATAGAAAAAGTCAATATTATCCCACTTGCTGTGGGTTACCCTATCGAATCAGGGTATCGATTCCCGATCACCATTAAGTCACTGACGGGGAGAGACTATATAATCACGGTGAACTCGATGCACACAGTTGCAAGTGTGATGCTCGAAATCGAGGCAGTCGAAGGCATCCCGTTCGACGAGATCCGATTATTGTACAAAGGCAGACCACTGTCGTTCGAGAATCGGTCATCGCGTATGGCATTCAAGAAAACGATATTGTCCATCTCGTTCTCAAACTTCGTGGAGGGAAACCCGTTATATATCTTTTTTCGCCTCACCCAAGGCAAGTCCAGGTCTCGTTAAGCCTCGCTCCGTCTTGGTCTTTCTCTGCGGTCTATCCCATCAAAGGAGTCAAGAAGAGTAATCAAGGTGAAACTGTCAATTGGAAAGTTGTGACACAAGCAGATGGGATGTTGCTGGACTCCGAGACTGGTTCGGACGTTGCCTATCTCTACTGGGAGGCGTTGTGAGTCGCAAGGAGCGTGATAAGATGACTATTAGTTACAACTATTCCCAGAACAAATCCATCTTATCGCGTAAAGGAGGTCACTCCCCCTTCCTCTCGCCCTTGCTCCCCTCATCCGGCGTCGACCGTCGAGGTGTTCGAGCCAAGCCAGCCTGTCTTGGACCCAGGGAATGCCGTTCTCTTCCCTATTGGAAACATTCCCAAGTATCTCGACAAGGTTTTACTCGCTCTCGGACTCCACACAGAAGCAAGGACTTCCTTCATAACGTGCGTTTCTTGGATTGATTCACGACATTATATTGACAAAACATGCAGCTACTGGCTTCCGGATATGATGAAATATCCGAGTATCGCCCTCCGGTTCCTCCCGCAAGCTGCATACGAAAAGGCAGCACCCCTCAACGTCCAGCCGTCTCCTACCATGACAACGAGAGTATTCATGCTTTGGTGTGGCGTAGATACAAGTGAAGCGAGTGAAGGCGGACAGTGGGCTGAGGCAATCGTTCGCGGGAAGACGATGGAATTGACAAAGTGGAGAGAGGTTGTGGGTACATCGGGGGCTATTCTCAAGGATGGTATGGATGATCTTCGGGTGCTTGAATGGGGAGGCATGGAGATCAAGTAGACAGGTAGTTTTACCTTACGAACCAAGTAACACGTGTTGGAACTTTCGGTTGGATGCACCCAAATATCCAAAATCAGATACAGTATGGTCCATGAACCACGAGATTAAGTGTATGAGATTAGTTGAGGTGTTCAATACGCTGCCTGGGAAGGCGTGAGAATTGTCATTGAAACCAATCTTGGACCTGCCCTCTACAGAATGTTGTCTTCGCGCCGCCGAAGGGCCACAATACGTGAATACGAAGAAAGGGCGGAGATGCGGGATATGTCTGAGCGTCGCGGTCGTCCTCGTAGGAGACGTTCCGAATCATATACCCACGACGAAAGATCGCATTGGCAACTGTACAACGAGCAAGCGGCTATCTACGACTTTGAGAAATTCAAGGAATGGGAAGATACTATATCTATTCTGCTAGTGTTTGTGCGTCCATTCTCACGTCAACGTTTTACATGCCTCTCACCAGTGAATAGTCGGCATTGTTCTCCGCTATTCTCACTGCATTCATTATAGAAAGCATGAAACTGTTATCTCGCGAAGAGGTCGAGGCAATGCGTGATATCCTAGTCACTATTTCTCATCAGCTCAGCAACTCCTCATTTCCGCCCCATCCCGATTTGACGGATTTTGAGGCACCTGGGTGGGCTGTCCGGGTCAATTTCCTCTTTATCTGTAGCTTAGCGATCAATTTAGTCTCATCTTTTCTCGCCGTCCTAGCCCTACAGTGGATACGCGAGCTGGACGGAGGGCTTACAAGCGCAGCAACGCCTCGTGATCGTGCCTTGATGCACCAGTTTCGTCTACGGGGCATCAAACAATTTAGATTCCATCTCATTTTCAGCGTTCTGCCGACAGGACTTCTCGTCGCCCTTCTCCTCTTCATGATTGGAGCTTTGATTTGGTTCCGGCAGCTGAGCTCCTCAATTAGCTGGCTCCTGACAGGTATTACCATCTTTATGGGCTCATTATTCCTGGGGACAGCACTATTTGCTGCAATCAGCCCCTCGGCTCCATATCGATCTCCCTTTTCGAGGTTCCTTAGGTTCCTTGGTACATATTTGAATGAAGCCGTGAAGTGGGTTTCCATGGTCATTGATCTCACCTGGAACCCACATACGATAGTCCAGATTAGCCATTCACACTCCCATCGACATCTCCGCTCTGGGGCAGGTAGTCGAGAGGACTATGCCATCAAAACAGACCCGCGACTTTCTACAGCTGCACAAATGTGGCTTTTGGATCGAATAGAAGTCACGTCAACTTCTGTCAATCGTATCCTCAGCATACTCGGAACCCTTCTCGACGAGGAGCCACCAGCAATAGTCATCGAAGAATCTGCAAATGCCCGCATACCATGGAGTTCAATTCTCTCTAGAATCTCAAATCATATCAGCACACAGCTGAGAGTCGACCATAGCACGATTACGACCAGTATGCTAGCACGCCTTTTGGAGTTTACCATCATCCTCGGTGAAACCGCTTACTCACCAGAGCTGAATGAGCTTCTTTCATCTTTGCCCAATCTATATCCCGATATCCAGGAAGCCTCAATGAGAGTAATCCATCAACTTGCACTGTGGAGATGTAACCTCATTGCTTCAAATTCCTTGGCAGACCCTCTGGGATCTTTCACAGAGAAAATGATCGGCTTTGCGGATCAGGTCCCACCAGCCATTCTCCTGAGATGGCTGGATACCAT